>RJWH01002144.1:31996-262836 GCA_004363575.1 Solenodon paradoxus
AAAAAAAAAAAAAAAAAAAAAAAAGAAAAGAAAAGAAAAAATCACTTTGGCAGTCATCCACAAACAAAAATGCCCTTGGAACTTTGGGATCCAGATAAGATGCTGTGAAAATCCAGTTGAAGCCCAAGATCTAGAAGAGCCATTTTGAGAGGGTGGGCCTACACCCAGGCCTCAGCCTCAGTGACCACGGTCCTGAGAGGCTACAGATATGGAAGTCATTTCATATACTTGAGAACTCAGCTATAGCCCTGTTTACCCTGTTCAGCTTTGGGTCTGTTTAGAGCAAAATATAGCAAGGTCCCCATCAGGAGTCACACCACCAGTGTATCAGGTAATAGACATATAAATGCCTATCCTGGTTAGGGACGGTGACGAGTCCTTTTTACCAGTGCCAACTACTGTCTCCCACTATTTTGGAGTTCCTGGAGACAAGCCCACCAGCATCATTCACATTGGGCTCTGGCTTATAACTAAGGATTATAAATTATAAATTAAGTAGGAGCCATTACAACGGAAACCACAGAAATACAAAGGGCCATTAGAGACTTACATGAACAATGATATGCCAACAAATAGAACAACCTAGATAAAACGGATAAAAAAAACAACAATAACAAAAAAAAACAGCTAAAATTGAACTGTGGAAAAAACCAGATAGAGATCAAAAACCAGTAAGGAATCCTAAACAGTAATCAAAAAGTGGAAATGGTGATGAATGTACTATATTGTATATAAATATTGAACTGCGATATTCACCTTGAACCTATTTATATTTGTGATGCAATATTACTTCAATAAAACTGTTTAAAAAAAAAAGAAGCTCTCAACAAAGAAAACCTCAGGACCAGATGGTTTCACTTGTGACTACAACCAAACGTTTCAACAAAGGATTAATGTCAATTCTTCTCAAACTCTCCCCACAAATTGAAGAGGTAGAAAAACTCCCAAGCTCAGTTTGCGAGACTAGCAATACCCTGCTATTCAGATCAGTAAGGACACTACGAGAAAACTACAACAAAAACAAAACAAAACAAAAACCTGGAGAATACAGATGTAAAACTTCTCCAAAAAAATTTAAGAAACATCATTAGTTTGTTCAAAGAATCACATACTATGATCCAGTGGGATTCATCCCTGGGATGCAAGGTTGGTTCAACATATGCAAATCAATAAAAGGGTCCTACCACATTAACAGAATAAGAATAAAAATTATTTGTGCTCAATAGGAAAAAAAAAAAACTTTTGACAAAATGCAATATTACTTTCATTATAAAAGCTCTCAACAATTTGAGTATAGAAGTAACATGCCTCAACACTTAATAAAGTCCATATATGACAAATCCATAGCAAATATACCAAAAGGAAAAGCTAAAAGCTTTCTTCTAAGATCAGGAATAAGACGAGGTTGAGTGTTCTCACTATTCCCACTCAGCATAGTTCTGAAAGTGCTAGTCAATGTAATTAAGCAATTAGGAGAAATACAGGCAATCAAAGTAGAAAAGAAAAAAAAATTGTCTGTATTTGCACATGGCATGATTTAATATATAGACAACACTAAAGACTTGGCCAAAAGACTGTTAGCATTAACGAATGAATTCAGCAAAGTTGCAAGACATAAAATCAACATACAAAAATCAGTTATATTTCTATATACTAAAAACATCTAAAAGAGAAATAAAGAAAATAATCTAATTTTATACTTGCATCAGAACAATAAAATAGATTTGAATAAATTTAATCAAGGAGGTAAAGATTCTATAAATTTAAACTTAAGACACCAATGAAAATAAATTGAAGACACAACTAAGTGGAAAGATATCCCATGCTCATACATAAGAAGAATTAATATTGTTAACATATCTATGCAACTCTTGTCAAAATTCCAATGTTATTTTTCATGCAAATAAGAAAAAAATCATAAAATTCAATGAAACCACAAAAGATCTTGAAGTTTGAGAAATCTCAAGCAATTGAGTAAAAAACAAAACTTGGCCACCACACTTCATAATTTTAAACTATACCACAGAGCTATAATAATAAAAACACTATGGTACTGCATAAAAAAAACCATAAATCAATGAAATAGAAAAAATGGTCCAGAAATAATCCCATACATATATTATTATTTGATATTTTACAAGCCTGTCAAGAATATACAAATATCAAAAGATAGTTTCTTCGACAAATGATGCTTGGAAAACTGGATATTCACTATCAAAGGGATAAAATTGGATCCCATCTTATTATTCACAAGAATTTACTTGATACAGATTTAAAAATCAGACTTGAAACCATAGAACGCTTAGAATAAAACAGAAAAAAAAATACTAGACATTTGTCTTAACAACAAAGTTTTGGATTTGGGACCAAGAGTACAGTTAAGAAAAGGAAATATAAACAAGTGGATTACCTCCATCTAAAAGAAAAAGACAATCAACAGAATTAAGATGTAATTTATAGAGCACGAGAATTTATTTTCAAACCATATATCGTATAAGGAATTAATCAATAAAGTAATGCTACAAGTATTACATACATGTATATATACATTTATAAGTATACATATATATAATGGAATATTATTAATCCACAAAAAGATGGAAATTAAGCCTTTTGCAATAACATGCATGAACCTTCAGGGTCTTGTTCCAAGTTCAATATGTATGATTTCAGTTACATGTGGAATTTTTTTTTTTTTTTGAAAAGCCAAACTCATGGAACTAGAGGAGAATGGTGGTTGACAGGAACTGACTGGTGGGGAAAATGGAGAGGTTTTTTAAAAGAATATAAATTGTCAGTTGTAAAGTAAATAAGGTTTGGGAATCCAATGCATATCAGTGTGGCTATAGTTAACAGACCCATGTCTTCAAAGTTGCTAAGAGCCTAGGTAAATGCTCTTGCCATACACACAGACTGTCATTATGTGAAGACAATGCATTATACAACTTTACTGTGGAAATCATTTTTAATATATACTTGTATCAACTCACGACGTTGTCCACCCTACATTAACATAATGCCATATGCCCACTGTATTTTTTAAAAAACTGGAAAACTATTTTACATGATCAAGTTTAGTCCATCTTCAGTTAAAAAGTGCTCTCAACTATATGACTCTTTGAGTAACAGTGTGTCTTTCTTTTCTCATTCGCAACCAAATTTCTTCAGAGTTGCCTCTGCTCACACTTTGAGTTGTGCAAAATGACCTCACAGCGACAGAGCGAACTTTTGCGAAGTCATCAATATCATGTTTCTAACATCCATTAGAAGTTTCCACTATTTATCTTACCCCGCTTCTTAATACCACGGCAAAATATTGGTCACGTGCTTCAACAGGAAACTCTCATCTATTTGCTGCTGCGATCTCTTTCTCTTCTGATGCTCTTCCTACATTCAGCATCACAAATGTTCCTGCCACCAGCCCTCGACAATCCCACGCTCCTGAAATAGATTCTCTCGCCTGCTGTCCCTTTCTCAGTATCAGTCCTACCCGTTAATGGTCTCATCTGGATGCCTTCACTCACCCTCATTCCTCAAACCAATGAATCACCAGATTGCTTTAACTTATTCAGTAAGTATCACTGGGATTCAGATGTGCTTGGTTTTCTCCATTCCCGCTTCAACATCAGTCAATGATACATTCAACAAAGGTAATCAGCAAACCCGCTTTCTACCGGGCACGGGGCTATAAGCACTAGGAAACATGGGTGATCAAGCCAGATAGTATCTGAAACTTTATGATGACTCTATCACATTCTTCCAGTTACTACTACTGCCTCATAAATTGTCTTTTTCTCCAGATATGTCAGCTTCCAAATATTTTTTTATGCTGAGAACAGATCATTTTTTTCCAAAATGAAATTTCAGTGATGACATGCCTCATCCTAAACCTTTCAATGGCTCAAAGAGAAAGCCTAAGCAACTAAAATCCTAAAAAAATCAGCATAATTTGGCCTCCACTCATTTTTTTTTCTGGAATTCCATCACTAACACTCTTTCCACCATTTCTCTTTAACCAGGAATATGTGATCTAGCCACAATTTTAAGCCAGAAGGCTCTTTCTCACTCAGAACACAAGCCTTTCTTTTCAGGCAACTCCCTCCCTCCCTCTAGATCTAGTTACTCCCTCCCAGGAAGCCATCCATGACACACCCAGTCCCTCTGTGTGTGTTCCTGTGTCTTCCTCAGGGCTCTCCATGGCATTTCTATGATGTTATGTTCATTGTTAAATGTAGCTCTTATTTAGCATTTTCTTCCACTAACATTATCAAATCATATTCTTCATATCCTGCATATTATTTGGGTAGTTATCTACCTTCAGGAAAATAGGTGTTGACCAATGGTGTGAAGATTTTTAAATTATAGGCATCTATCGAAGAGTCTTACCCCAGATACATAAAATAAGGATTTCTGGGGCAGAAATCAGTTATATGTGTCATTAAACTATCCAAGATATTCTGATGCTCATTCCTGGTTAAGAAACACTGTGTTAGCGTGCCCTGGTGGCATGGGCATTAAAGTCTAAGTCTCTGACGTAGTCCACCTAAAGCCCAAGGACCACGGTTCACGACGTGAAGTCAGGGGATCGACCAAAATGAACAAAGAAACAAACAAAAAAAAACCACTTCTTCCTCCTCTTCCTGCCAGCCTATCCACTAGCTTTCATCCCTGCCTGCTTCTTTCTTTAAAAAACACGTGCATACACACACCCAAACAGAAAAAGGAAATTTAAATTAGAAAAGAAACCATATATTTGATGAGTGATTTTCAAATGGTGAATTCGAAAGCAACCACATCAGCAGCATATGGACAGATATGAAAATCACCAAGTCTAGTCCACGCTTCAGATGTACTGCATCAGAAATTCCCTAGGGAGTTAGGTTCAGCCACAGGTGTTATCAAAAGCCTTCAAGGTGCTCTGATAAGGATGGCATTCATTCCTCCTCACCCTGCCTCATGGAGGCAGAATATAATGCAGTACTGCCTGAAAGCCACTTTACCTTCTCCACCGGGCCATGGACTCGAGTTGTCAAAAGAGAAAGGTAGGGAGAATGGGCAGTCAGAGTTACACTTGGAATTGAAATCTTTCTGTGACTCTTTACTTTCCTACAGGATTCATAGACTTCTCAGGGCATAGAAAATGGTTAAGGACACAGCAATGGAGGAGAGAGGGCTGAGCATGAAAACGCTGACCCTTGAGCAAAGTAAGAACAAGACCTGGTGTGGAGGGAAGAGGCTATCCATGCAGGCAGAAGGGTGGTTGGAGCCAACAGTGGAGGAGAAAACTCATAACGGGAATCTAACGGGGCATAAAGGAATAAATTGGAGTCCAGTGTTTGGCTCCTGTAACTTTTAAATTCAATTGCATTTGCTTATTTTCACAAACTGTATTGAGTCCCTCACTCAGAGTCTAAGCTTGATTTTCATACAGGGTCACGGCAGAAATCTTCCTAACTGGTCTTTCAGAAGGAGAAAAAGGAGGAAAATGAGTATTTTCACAGCTGCTTAATAAGGTAAGAAATATTTCCAAAGAGGCTACCTTTAAGATATGTAAGCCAATCTTGTGAATTTTGGAGTTAAGAAAAATTTCACAATAGTGGCTTTAATACAATTAAACTCGATTTTATCAACGCTACTCCTTTTATTATTTTAGAAAGTATTTTTCTTTGATACATGGCATTCCCTCTGAACTAGTAACGCCTCCCTCTTTCAAGAGGAACAGGAAATTTTATAGGACTCGTCACATTTTTATTTATCCAAACCATTATATGTTTGAAATCTTGATCGGTTCAAAGGAGTGTTCAAACAGGAGTTACCAGAGAGATTTAAATGTATTTATAATAGCCCCATTTAATAAACATCTCTTATACTGCCCATTATTTTGCAAATATTTTGAAAGCTCAAATAGTCTCATCTGAATACAAGTTTCTATGCCATAATATGTGTAACTTTGCTGTCACCAACAGGTTGCTGTGTGAATTAAATGTTTTCATCGCAGTATGTTTCCTTTGTATTTAATAGTTACAATTGAGGAAAAAGCTATAGTAGTATTTTTCTTAAACCTGGGATGCTCCGTAGAGTACGATTAAGCATTAGCTTATTACAGCAGGGAAAGTAATTATTATTTTTTGATTTGCCTGAAGAGGATACTGTGGACATATATCAGCCAAAGAGCCATTTGTATTTTTTTTCTCTAGCAGCAGATTTATTTCTCCATTAAATGTAGAGAGATCATCAATACCCACTGCATGGCGTCAATTAACGGAACATTTTGTCAGCCACTGCTCTTCTCCAGCTGCCTGATAAACCATATGAAATAATAAAGAACCTGTTCTGTTTTCTCATCTTCCTACTCAATTAAACAAAATAAAATGGAAGGAGAAGAGGACATTAAAACTAGGCCTGCCTTTTAGTTGGCATCTGCTCTTTTACCGACAATTTATGAAAAGTGTAAAGGCAAGAACACAGAGGCATTCAAAATACTTGCTTCCCTCTATCTCATTCCACTTTCCATGACCTTGGTTCTTGGCTCCCCAGAAAGCCTCAGCATCCCTAAGGTATAAGAGAAGAGGACTCAGAAAATGCTATCATTTGGTCAAGACAGAAATATCTAACAACATGACTGGGTCAACCATGAAATAACACAAGCAGTTCATTAATGCAATTCTCCCATAAAACAGATCTCCTTGTTATTCTTTTATTTTTAAGTAACCCAGATGGTTTTTTCATTATCAGTTGAGTATTATTTCACAAGGTTTCATTAAACCTAAACTGTCCCAGAGCATGGAAACAGAGCAATAAAATATATGTTGTATGTATGTTCCTAAGAAAATGAGTGAACACTAGTTTGGCAGTGGAATTAAAAAAGGTCAGCATCTCCTCCCACCTTCAAAATACTCACGATGTAGAAAAGCAGTGTCTGGCTCGCCCTGGAGGCTTAGCTGTTCAATCCATTGCCTCCAGCTGGCGCAGCCCATTCGCATCCAGAGCTCCTGGATTTGTGTCCTGGGACCCGAGGGAGCAACCAAAATGTACAACTAAATAAAACAAATAAAATGCTTCTTTCTCCTCCCTCTTCCTGCCTGCCTGGGCCTGCCTGCCTTTGTTCCAGCCAGCAGTTTTCCTTTAAAAAAAATCAAGAAAACCAAGGCGTCTTTACTAAATAGAACAGGGGAGTAAAAATTAATTTCCTCCTATAATCCCCTGGCAAGCTACAAACTCACCTGAAGCAGGCTTGACTTCCTCCTACATAACATTTGTGGCGTTTGTGATTACAATAACATGTTTACTCGATTATATTTAACTTGTGTGAAAGTTACTGAATTATACCTACTGCCCCATTCATCATGTTCATCCTTGAACCTGCGATATTCTGAGAATATAACTCAGATCCACAAACATAATAATCTTCGAGCAAGTACAGTGTGAATGGAGGGTTGAATGTAGACAGATCAGAAATGTTCCCATCTTCTCCAAATGGGAACCTGAACAATACAAAAATGAATCTGTCTCCTCCATAAGATATGAATGCATTTGCATTGTTATTTGAGCCACCAGTAAACAAGCTGTGAGGACTCCGGCGTGTTTATTCTGGACAGAATGATGAGCCCTCTCGGCCATACATTTTGACCGAATTAATCGGTGCTATGGCGGTAACCTACTTCAATATCTGTTGTACACAAAGAGGTATAGAGATGAACCAAGCACACTCATTAACATTAAAAAATCTAGATACCAAAACACCTAGTTATGAAAAAAAAAATCAGGGGCGATATTGCCAACGATGCATTATGCATTCTAGTTCTGACTGTGAGCTCCTCACAGTTTAATTCCCTTTAATCCGTCTCACTTTTACATTTCCTGGTGATGCTTCCATTTGTCGTTTTAGAATCTGAATTTACAACAATAGGCACAAGCACTGGAATTCTCAATGCTCAGAGTGACTGTTGTAATGAGTGAGGTCACAGGTCCAGTCACTGTTTCAGTGAAGGGATCAATATTTGTATCTTGTCCAAAGTCTGCTGTCTTTCCTTGACAATAACTTGCATCACTCCCTTGAGGAAAAATCTGTAAATGTCTGCAGTTTTCTACCTAAAATATTCCTTTCTCTTTTACTATCCATTGTCTTGGCAAAATACTTTCCTTTCTCAGAGACTGCCCTGTTACCCTCCATCCAGATCGGACAATGGTGCTGCTATCGGATAGGAGACCTGAAACTGAGAGGAGATGATATTAAAGACTCAGAGGGTCAAACTGAAATTTAGATTTTTTTTTTAAATGTATTTCCTATCAACTGAATCAAGCTGTTCAGATACATGAAGCAGCTGCCAAGTGCTGAATGCCAATCAATATCTGATTAGTGTTCTTTTAAAGTGTCCATTGGATGAAGTTGAATCTCATAGCTGAAATGGTCAAGTGTTCCTATTAATGAACATATCCCATGAGAAAAATGGGATCAACTTTCTTTGATAAGCCAAATATAAAAAATGGTCTGACACTTACTTTATAGCTTCCAAAGGCTGATTTTTACTGTGATGAAAAAGTAAATCCCACAGAACTGCTTATATCAGGGACCTCCAATATTTTAATGATGTATGTATATGTGTATATATATGATATCTATTTTGTTTATTTTTTAAAAAATTCTGAATGGTTGTAAGGAAGTGGGATTATTAAATGCAGAAGACACCACAAAGTAGTGGAACACTGCTGGGATGAGGAGTTGGGATCCTTGGATTTTCACCCTATTCTTTTTCTCTCTGCATGTTTCCTCTTAGGCAAGTTCTTTTGGCTATGTTTCTTTGTTTTCTTTTGCTTTTATTGGTGAAATGGGAAATATAAATCATAGCCTTCTAAGTTTACTTCCCATTCTAAGATTCAAATGAAGGTTTGCACGATATTTCTGTAGCGTTAGCTAGACCTCATAGGTAATGCTTCTCGAATTACCTTTTCAGATCCATCTTCCAAATGTTTAACCCCCAATTTTTTTTTAACATATAGCCAACTCTAATCATCTTAAAGAATCATCTGTGGAAAGATGTTCAGAAATAGAGTTAAACTTTCCTAAACATTGCAGGGCTTGTCTTTTCATAGATACTGTGTCAAAAAAATGGAATGCGAAGTTCTTATTACATAACATTAAAAAAAATCATATCATCAAGTATAAGCCAATAAATAAAAGCTTCTACTAATGCATTCAGTGCTCAACTTCAAAGCAGACATCTTTCAAGTAATCTGTCTGTCAAGGTCAAAATCAGCAAACTGTGTAGACATCCAACAAGCTGTCACTGCATTTTCAGGCATGTATGACGACATCAGACTAGCTAGTTAAACCAAAATCTAGACCCTTCCCTGGATTAGTATAACCTGAATTGAACTGCACCAGTTAACCCCACCTATAGATTATTATTATAACCCACCTATAGATTATTACATAGACCCCACTGTGTGAAAGAAAATACAGGCATTATTTTAATTTTTCATTAACTCCACTGTTCAACAATACACTCAAAAGCTCGTCTCTACAATAGTGCGAGATAAATAGAAGGGAACGAATGAGCAATCAAGTTGGTGAATGCAGAGATAGAAAATTATATTCTAGGACTATGTCCAGTATGTCACATGAATTATTTCATTGGCCATCACAAAAGTCAATAAAGTATCTTTTGTTATTCTGTGTAAAAGCAGACTTAGAGATAAGTAAATAGCTCAAGGTCATAGAGTAGAAAAGAAAAAAACTGAGTCCAAGAAACACCAGTCTCGATCCCTATGTCACCACAAAGTGACATGTCTACATCCTCAGGTATCTGTGGCCACTTAATCATATAGCAAATGTGAACTGGTTAGTATAGTGTGTGGCCCATGACGAGACCACAATATGAAACAGAACATGTAGCAATGAAGGGTATTGAGTCAGGGCTTAAAGCCTGCCTCTACCACCTACTAGCTGTGAGATCGTGGGCAAATCACCTAAACTTTTTCTCCCCTATTATGAAGTATTTAAAAGGGAAATAATAAAAGTACCCATTTCTTATGCTTGTTGTGAGGAATGAGTGAAATAATGCCTGTAAAGCCCTTAAAACAATGCTGAGTCCACACAGAGAACTGAAATCATTAATTATTATTGTTGTATCAACTAATACAATTTCCACACTTAAAAATAACAAACTGTACTTGGTACGGCTCTCAGGAAATGATAATCTATTAAGAGAATTTTCTTTTTCTTTGCTTCCCAATTTATTATACATATACATAAACTATTTATTACTCCATATTATTGTTTTACTCTTCCCAAACGAGAATGCTGATGAAGAATCTACGAATCAGAAAAGCAATTTTTCAAAGCCACATAGGTAGTGCCCCAAACTCAGGCCCTTATACTCCAAAGTCTTTCACTGCCTTATATGACCTATTGCTTGGGTCAGGAATCAAAACCATGTCACCCTCAAGAGAAGTGATCATTTTACCATCAATTCTTCACTGTAAAGTGCTTTGGAAGGAAAGATGGGTTACAACTTGGTGTCAACAAACAAACCAATAAAGCTAAAGAGTTCAATTTATAATCCTTCTCTAGCAATCAAAGAGTGCTTAGAAGGGTAGAATAGATGCAGGCAAGTGCTTCACAGAGGGACAAATCTAGCCAACTACCTTGCTTTGCAGGGCCTGTGAGCTGAGAACTGGATTTACCTTTTAAATGGTTGAGAAAAAAAAAAAATCAAAAGAAGCATATGTTGTATTATAAGAAATTCAGAATTCATTATCCGTCAATAAACTGCTATTGGAAGACAGGCATGGTCATACGCTGACATACCATCTGTTGCTACTTTGCAGGACCATGAGAGTATCTGTGACCAAGTATGACCCACAAAGTCTAAAGCAATCAGTCTCTAGTTCTTTACAGCAGTTTTTGATTTGCTTCCCTTGACTCTGTGCCATAGTATTGATAGTACTGAACCACTGAGAAATCATTTGGTATGAAGAAAAACAAATGTCCTCCAATCCCCTCAGAGACCCAGCACATTCCCTCCAGTTAATGCTGGTCTATGTTATGCTTTGTTATGTGATGTAGCACTTCTGAATTAGAGCACCTGGAATACCTCGTTGAAATACTGACCTTTGGATTATATCTCCTTATAGCCTACTTTTATTAAGAGGTCCTCATTTAAAAGTCTGACAAAACCAGCTCACAATCTCCTAGCTATCGAGTGGAGTAGGAGTGTGGAGCTCATGAACTGGTCTCTCACCTAAAGTGTGTAGATACTGAGCTGAAAATGGAGGGATCCCAGGCTTGTGGACTCCTGAGAAGCATACTGTATATTGTATCTCAAAAGGGAGGAAAAGGCTGGTAAATCATAGCAAAAGATGGCCAACTGACCTAGGACACAAACTGTAGAAGTCAGTGCACTTTCTGGTGAAGACTATGAAGTTCAGATGAGGATCACATGTTCTGAACCCTGGGACTGATAGGATTGGGTTTGATGATATCAGCTCCGGCAATGATGTTTAGCATTTCTAATGACCTTTTGAAACCATAAGCTCAACATTATTTCTTAATGAATTTTCTTTGTCCTATTTCAGGAGTCCTCCACACTCTCTGGTTACACTTGGGTGACTCATAATTAGTTCTGTAATACTAACATAGATTACAATTTAAAAAAAATGCAAGAGAGAGTAAAAACAAATATGCTTTCAATCACAGCAGAAAGGGGGGGAAGGAATTGTAACAGAGTGTGTCGGTACGGCAAATTACCTGGTTTTATTATTTCTCCTCTTATTTATTTATTTATTTTAATTAAGATTCCATGTCCTTGAACCTAGGCTGTTTCTTTCAATGACACTATTTTTTAAGCTATGAACAAGTGACTTTAAAAAATATTCTTTAATGTGTATGGACGTTTGCTTAAGTAACTCCCTCCTACCCCACACCCCCAGCCATTAAATTGGATCTTCATGTAAACAGCATGGTGTTTGCTCTATAACACGTCTCAGAATCAGAGAATTGAGCAAAAACATCATGCTCGCCTCTAGACGAGGTTAAGATCAAGGAATTTGGGGCCCAATGAACATCAGTTTGAAGGCTATGCTGAAACTAATTTATCATCTCAAGTCATTTAGAAATATCCTAGCCTCAGTTTCAAAGTATGTGTTCTTGAGTTACGGTCAAGATAAAATCCACAGCAAGTGCTCATGAAACATATTTATTATCTCTCTCTTACACTGCAGCCTGAAAAGCCTGTACCCTACTGACCAAATGCCCCACAAATGCTAAATGAATGAGTTATAATGTGCCTGAAAACTTTCCACTGTGTGTTCTTCACCTGCTCAAATACTGGCCTCAAATATGCTCATTCTTTGGTTTTATATGCTCAACTTACCCAAATTCTTCTTATACTGGCCTTCAATTATTAAACGTCTCTTTCTAGCCCAAACTTGACACCTGGGATTACATCAAATCAATCTGCCCTGTGATCATCACCTAAGTTTCCCCTCTCTCAAATGAATTCACCCCAGTTCCTTCATTCGATCATTTCTCACATTATATTAGTGACTTTCAACCCCGGCTGCACATAACTGGTAACTTTTGTTTCAAGCTCTAATGCGCAGGAAATCAACCAGAAAAATTATACCAGAGTCTCTAAAGTTGGGACCCATGTACTGGCATGTTTTAAAACTCCCAGACAACTCAAAATAGGTAACCAAGCTTGAGAACCCCTGTATAGGTTTTCATATTATTTCATTGTGTTGGTTACTTTATTCCCAAATTACTTAAGTTTCTAGCAACACTACCTAAAGTATTGCTCTCAGATAAACACTGTTCTCAAAGTGACCTGAGCAAGACCACCATCATGGATCACCACTGTTTTGGTGCAAGAAAATGTTCTACATAATTCAAAGTCCAGTGCTTCTCAAACATTACCGTGTATAAAAATAACCTAGAGATTTTGTGAAATTGTAGATCATGACTATCAGACTCTCAAGGATGGCACTCAAGCTTGTGGACTTCTAGGAAGTTTCTAAGCAATGCTAATATTGATAGTCCAAGGACCATACTTTGAATGCAGAGTTCTATCTGCTGATAAAATCAATTTGGAGTGTCTATGAGAGAGACAGAGTGAGAGGGGTGGCGGGGAGAATACTGTTTTGGCCATATCAGAAGTCATTCCTTTGAATTTTTTATAATCTGTATGTATTTGGTGAGTTTCTAAGTCATTTGGCAAGCCATCCATCTCAAATATTGGCTATTTTCTCAGATGTTCAGCTTGGTTCCTGGTTTGGAAACCAATATCCATTTGTCTTTGTGGCAGCTAGGATGGCGAATTTAGCTAGCTAAAGAGATTCACAGACATATGAATATTGTGCTTTTAAGTTTCTAAGAAAGAAAACTTTCTAAAGCACTTACATAATTTGAGCAAATAAACACCCTCTCTGAAGACAGGGATCATGCCCTTCCTTAAGATGTCTCTCGTGACACTCAGTGTCTTCGACATGATGAGCATTCTAGATGAATATTGGCTTATTAGTTAATTAATGAGACATACTCACTGGACAATAAAACATGTTGTGTATGTCTGTGGAATAACTAAAGAGGGAGAGAATCTGCCCAAAATGACAAATTGCGTGGTGTAAATAGTGAATGTAACTTGTCTAAAAAATGGGAAAATCGAAAGAGGTTGAAACAAGGCTTTGAAAGAGTAATAATCTGCAAGAAGGTAGAGAAAGAGAACAGGGAAAAAAACATTTCAACCTTTAATGTGAGTAGTTTTACACCGAGAGTTAACATCATGCTTGACTTGGGATATCTAATGAGACTGCAGACCTAAATGGTGTATTGTAGGACCTTCTGTCACATGGTGTCATGGATAATATATTAAGCCAAGGAACATGTGAGTTATATTACAACTGCAAGGGAATAAAAATTAAAACCCCTTCATGTGGAAATAGACATAATCGTGCTACATTTCCTTGCAGAAGAACATACAGTGGCAATTTTTCATCATATAATATTACATTAGTTTTAATTCTTATTAATAAGATACAAGAGTCATTAACACTATTAAAAATCTAATTATGTTAGCAATTTTCCATCATGTCATATTTGAGCAGTTAAGTATTGGTATTTGTTTTTCCTAATGGGATTCAAAAGTCTAATTAATAGGCTTTCTTTTTTGGTTAAGTGGAATGAATCTCTATGAGAAACAGGCCATTTTTAATATCTGCAGGCAGCTTGTTTTCTCATATATTACATTACCAAGTCATCTGGCCATCTGAGGTATAAATAACTAGATGTGAATTCTTATGAGATTATCTTAGCAAAGTGAATAATCTTTTTATTATGAGATGTTACAGATGCTATGTTCTAAAAACTTTGATATAATTATTAGACAAGAACCATAGATAAAGAATATACAATAGATTATTAAGGAAATTTGAGGGAAATGAAGATAACACATTGACAGACTCAGATACACTTCTTATGGAGCTATTATACATACAGAAAGGAAAGGTTCAGGTAGGCATGAAGGTGAGTAGACAGGCAAGCAGAGAGAGAGAGGAAAAAGAAGCATATTATTTTATTTTAATTTAGTCATTCACATTGGTTGCTCCCCCTGGACCCAGGACTTGGACCTAGGTACTTGGGATTTATGTAGACTGCTTTCCTTTGAAGGCAGCTGACTTAACCAGGGAGTGCCAAGTTAGTTTGTGTTATTTTGTGGGCAGTACATATTCAAATAACTAAAAGCCAAAAGTTGCATTTCCTAACTTGAATCATGTTTAATTAACTTAAAGTCTTAATGAGAAATATCTGTTTGTTAAATATAATACTTGGTAGCATACCAGTATATATGTGTGTATATGTATATATGTGTGTATATATATCATAGTGTACATATAATTACATATTATATAGAGAGAGGGTACCAATATCATATACACACATATTGTATATTATATAGATTGCATATATAATATGTATCATGTATATATATTATAGTTCATATGTTATAAACAATAATACACATATAGTATATATGCCATAATTTAAAATTCACAAACATATGTGTGTATGTATACACATGTGTATATACTGTATATATACAGATATGTATATATATGCACATGCACATATACATACATACTAATATAGAGCCAAAGGATAAAGAACATTTTATATAGGAATTTGTTTCTTGGTCATTATATTAAGATGCCCCTGTGATATGTTACTTGTTATTACTCATATAGTCACAGGAATTAACCCATAATATAATTTTTTCTCCTTAATACTGTGACTTACAATTCATTTTATTAAGACTTTACTTTTTCAGAGACATTTTAGGTTCATAGCAAAATTGACAGGATAGTACAGAGATCTCCAACATACCCTCTGCCATATCCATAGCCTTCCCTGTTATCAGCTGCAGCTTCCAGAGCCGTACAAGTTAAAACTGATGAAACTACATTGGCACATATCCCAAAGTCCATAGTTTACATTATGCTTTACTCTTGGTGTTGTATATTTTATGGTTTGGACAAATGTAAAGTGACACATGTCTATCACTGTGGTGCAATACAGACTATTTTCACCGACCTAAAGTTTCTCTGAGCTCTACCTCCAGTCACCAGCAGCTACTCATCATTTTACTGTCTCAGTTACCATTGCCTTTTCCAGAATGGCAAATAGTTGGTATCATGCAGTGTATTGTTTTTTAGGACCATCTTTTTTCACTTAGCAATATGCATTTAATATTCCTGCATACCTTTTCATTGTTTGAGACCTCATTTCTTTTTAGCACTGAATAATGTTCCATTGTCTGCATATACTCCAGTTTATGCTTTCACCTACTGAAGAACATCTTGGTTATTTCAAAGCTCTAGCAATTATGAATTAGGCTGCACAGGTTTTTGTGTGATCATAAGTTTTAGTTTCTTTGGGTAAATACCAGAAATCACAACTGCTGGACTGTTTGATAAAGAGTATGCTGGGTTTTATAAGAAATGAACAGTCTTCTGAAGTAGCTGTAACATTCTGAATTTCCCCCAGCAATTATTTATGAGCATTCCTATAGCTCTACCACCTCTCCAGCATTTGGTGTTAGCAGTGTTAAGGATGTTAGCCATTTTAAAGTTTCTCATTGTTTTAATTTACTTCTCTGTGATGATTTATGATACAGAACATCTTTTTATATGCTTATTTCCAGCTACACATCTTCTCTGACAAAATAATTTGCTGGGATTTTGGCTGGTACTGTATCAAATCTATAGATGATTTATTTTGCATTCTTTAATAAGACAATATTACTGTATCTTATATTATTTATATATGTATGTTTTTACTAGTCTGGACTCTGAATTCATTAAGACTGAGTAACTGGCTAACTTATTTTTGAAAATCACTAATCTGAAGCATACACATTGCATTCAACCCAGTGGGGCCCCTTAGAGTTACTAAGGAAAAGTTTTTTGCTTTAAAAATATAAAGCAAAATCATGTTCACATCTGATCCACCCACAAATCAGATCTTCCCTGCATGTATCTATTTTACATCAATCTTTTATAAAACATAATCTTTCAAAAGAATTCCCCAGCTTAAAAAATGTTTAAAAATCAATGTTGAGTTTTAAAGATAAAATGGTAAATTGAACACAGGCTTTTATCTCTGTTCCTTCCTCAAGACACAGTAGAATGATAATAAATGATACTCATGTCTAAACCCATGAAGAAAAAGATAATGGAGAGGAGACATCAGCTTTGGAAATACGTGGGGACCTAGAAGGCAGGCAGTTGAGTGGTAATGACAGAGTTGATAATCAAGCTGCCATTGAGGGAATCTAAGCAGCAAGTTAGTTTATACTTCCCAATGGCATAAGCTCAAGAATTTGCTGTACCATATACTCCTGGAAATAGCAATGAAGATCAAAAACAGGAAGCTGATTAAGAAGTAGTTAGTTGTCAAATTCCCTTTATTCTCACAGAAGACAATAGAGATACTCTTTTCTGAGAGTTAAAAAAAAAAAAAAGTTATTCTAGGGACTACTAAGTAAAGTTGGGGTAGGGTATTATATTGAGAAATAAGGGTAGGAGGGAAAATTGTTGAGTAAATATTTAAATAAATATGCATAATTACATTAGTGAAGTAAATATTTATACACAGGAAGTTAGATCCTTAGCATTTTTTTAACATACAAATTTCCAAATGTTTACATGCTAGGGAAAAGTTATAAAAGACTACTCTGAATAATTTAACCAATACAGAGAAAGCATAACAATATTAACATTTTGTGTTCACTTACAGACTGCCTCATCACACGGCCTGATGCTAAGACATCATACGACGAATCACCCTCAAAAGTAAAGAGTCTCAAGTTAGTGCTTCTGTTTCACACTATTAAAATCAAGAGTCCAGAATCCCCAGATGTGTATACATTTCTGTAGCAAAATAGAAAACAAAACAAACAAGCAAACAATAGGAAGGAACAAAAATCATGCAGAGAAAATGTCATTCATATTTTCAGTGAGATAAACGAATCTATTTGCTAGATGAAACAAGAGTAGACTATTCTAAAAGAGGAACACTCATTAAGTAAGAGCTCTGATAAATTCCTATGGTAGTAGAACTATCAGACACTAACAGAAGTATAAGCAGTAGAACAAAAATACAAAGAAAGATAAAAATAGGACCAAACACCAGAAAATTAGAAAAGTAGGTCGAGGCCCAATATCTGTATAGCTGGAGTCCCCCGGAGAGAACAGAGAAAGGAGGAAATTTTTTTTAAGTGCAAGAAAAGGTCCCAGCACTACTTAAATTTTGAGATTCTAAAGGTCAGCCGAGTGAGCTACAGAATAACTAGCAATGTACCCCACTAGTGAGAATCACACATTATAATATCATCAAGAAATTTTATACCACCAGGACATTTAACAATCTCTTGGGGCATTGCTGTAGTCATAACTGGAGGGTGAAATGTTTCTGGCATCTGGTGGGCAGAGTTAATATTCTATTAACTCAGGACCACAGCCTAATGAAGAATTATCCAGACCAAAAATGCCCACAGGACAGCGGTTGAGAAATCACGAAACGCAGGTGAGTGATTTTTAATTTTGATAAAACTGATTTTTATTAACATAAAAGAAGAAAATATGGAACATGAAGAGTCCAAATAAAACTTTTCCTTTCCCTATCCTTCTTCCAAGCTTGACATGACCAATGGGGAGACGAAAAAGGAAATAAAGAAAGTAAATCCTCCAGAACACTATTTTAGAACTCAGAGACCTTGAATGATGAAAACTACTGAAGACTACAATTTGCATCAATTTTGACTCCAGCTCTCTTCCATCTCTACAGTTTCTCTGAGGACTTCTGAAGGAAAACTCTAAAATCTATTAAATCTATTAAATCACTCTAAAATCTGCCTTGTATGTCTTGCTTTTCCTGGCCTGGTGTGACTCCTCACATTCCTCCTTCTATACCACAGAGAAACAAGCTGGCTATTTTGCTGTCAACACCTACATCCCATCCAACACCTTTTGTACAATGTACAAGGGGAGACACGCTTTCCTGGATCTGGCAGTGCTCATTTTTGTGGTCTAGGAGTTATTTCTGTTCCCAGTAGATATTGCCATACTTTAGAGCACCATCATGGCAGAGTAAGTAACATTTCATAATTGGCTGTGAACTCTGGGAACAGGAGTATTAATGCATTGATACTACTACTTACTCTTCTCTCAAGCGACTTTCATGAAATGATCTAGACTCTTCTACTCTCAACCCTTTGGTTCCAGCAAGGCTCTCAAGACTCTATTTCAACTCTTGACTTATCCCTGCACTCAGCTCAAATATCAACCCACCAAGAGTTCATCAAAATACAGCTACTAACCATCTTACTCCTTAACTATTCACATATTTTTAATACATTAAGAATTTTCCAACTTCCAGAAATGGCAAGCTACTTTATTTGGATCAGATGCACTGTTGGAAACAGAGCAAAAGTGTTTCGTTGTTGGAACAAAGCAGGAGAAAGGAAAGGAAAAAAAAAAAAAAAAAAAAAAAAAGGAAGAAGAGAAAAGGAGAATAATTTTCTCAAAACTATGGGTAAAGACAGGACTTCAGTAGAAAAGGAACCCAAGGTTATGCCTGGTTTCACAGCCATGTGGTCAGAGCCAGAACTAGGTAGATACACCCTTTAAACTTAAGGGAATAGCACAAATCATTTTTCAAAGCCAGTGACCATCAAGCAGTCTAATATAATTAGATTTGAGGAAACAAGGCACTATGCCTGAAGACCAGCAGGAAAAGCTCTAAAAGACGAGCATGCGATTTAGATACTACAATTATTAGATATAGATTTGAACACCATGGTTACCAAAATGCACAAGGTTCTATTAAAAGACAAATGTAAAATAAGGAAAAAATTCACAATGTCATTTTATATAGCTCCTAACAACTGTGAAGTATAAATAACATTCAAACACATATGATATTTTTATAAACCTGTGACTCTTGAAATATAAGGCCTTCAAGGCCTGACATTTTATACAGCATAATCACTAACCACAGTGAAATGATTAGAAATTAATTAGAGGATAATTGGAAACACTTCCGATATGTTTGGAATTTGAAATGAGCTAAATAATTTATCGGTCAAAGAAAAAAACACAATGCAGATTAGGAAGCATTTTGTGTTCAGGAACAATAAAAAAAATACTGCCTATCAGTACATATGGATAAAGCTAAAGCTGTACTTTGAAAAACTGTTTAACTTTAAATGCATAAAAAGAATATAAAAAAGGCTGAATATTTAGAAATCAAGCATTATCTTAGAAAGAAAGAAAGCATGGTAGATACATCCTTTCATATTTTACAGGTGTCATTTAACTGAACACTGTACATCAAATTCACTATTCTTTTGTACCTTAGGTAAACAAAGCTTGAGTTAAATCAGTGTTGTCAGGGAAAAAGAGAGAAAGAAATTAAAGAATAATTTAAATTTAGTTATAGTTTATATATAAATATGTATATAAAATGATCTCCATAACGTATTTTAAGTACCTATATTGTCTTTCGATGACCACACCAGGAAATTGTATTTAGGTTTGTCTTTGCTTGTGTGCCTTCTTTCTACATATCCCACGTATGTGTGAAATTATCCAATATATCTCATTCTTTCTGACTTATTTTGCTTCATATAATCACCTTAATTTCTAAGTGCCTATTTGAAGAATATGAAAATATTCATTTGAAAATATGTGTGTACCACATGCTCATCCACAATAGCCAAGATTTGGAAACAAGCTAAGTGTTTATCAATGGATGTTCGGATAAAGAAAATATACCATGGATACTACTCAACTATAAATAAAAAGACGGAAACTTGCCCTTTGTCAGAGAAATAAAACCTTTGATATTCAAGATGCTGGTATCTAAAGATCATCATTTATCCCTTCCTAAATCTGCCAAACTCTAGAAATGAGACAAGAGTGTCTTCTAAAATTAGAAATATAATACCAATATCAAATAGACCGGCTGATAAAATCGACTTAGATACTGAAAAGTCCATAGAGTCATAAAAGTTGAATTTGCTTCGATTCAAGATAGCAGCAACCTCAAGGAAGGAAGGAACCGAGATAGTTTCATCAATCACTGAAGCGTTAAAGACGACACATCTCAAGCCAAATATTTGGGGAGAACAGGGAAGCCCACCTGTGGTGGAAGACACCTGCCGGGCACAGAGGTTCTATCTACTTTCTGTTGGGAGTTTCATAGATTTATAAAAATATCACAATAAACATTTTCCTTTCTCGACTACCTTCCTTGATTCTGATTCCACACTTGTCAAGAAATCTTTCAAAAACGATTTCATTTGCAGTTACCTATGGTGTGGATTCTTGACTTTGAGGCTGAATTTAGTGTCTTATATGCAATACTTTAACTTATTTCACTTGAGTCGAGGTATTTCGGTCATCAGAGATATTTTGAAAAATAGAAACGCAGCCTATATTCCCTGCAACCCAGGCAATTTAAAAATGCATAAAAACAACCTGACAGATATCTGATCTTCAAAATAGTCTTCATCTTTAAATTTCAGTTTTGTTAGATCTTAAAAGAACATAAAGACTCATCCATAGGAGTCTGGCATTTCCCTTAAGTATTAATTTACAAACAGGCTTTCCATTTGTAACCAGATAGCTTAGAAATGCCAGTGAAAGTAAAGCTATGTGAGTCTGTTGCATAATACTCTTTCTGGGAGGGCAGTACTTGAGAGAGGAGTGAGAAGATGAGTGAATGATACCATGTACGTAAAGAATATTGAAAAAAGAATAAATGAATGAACAGCTTCTTAGATAATTCTTTTGAACTTCATTAATCAATTTTTGAGAATTGCAATGCATATTAATAGCAAAAGTTTAATAACACAGCATAATAATTTCAAACATCATTGACACGTACTTCAAAATAGAAAAGGCAATGAAAGGAAAAGGTAATGTCAATAGGCTGAAAGAAAATGAAGTGTGGGTGACCTAAGCAAAGGAGTTCATTTTTCTTTTTCCTCCCTAGATTCATATTAAAAAATGATATAACAGGACAGCACTCACCCACACAGTTATCCAACCATCATATGTTAAGTATAGAGAGCTCTAGGAACTGCAGAGAACACAGGGATGCTTTTCCTTGATGCTGTTTGTGGCAATGGCAAGATGTGAATGACCATTATAACTGGAACTTCAAAACTTTATCGTATATTCAGAACAAAGGAATTAATTTATCATGCACTCCCTACTGATGACATGACATAGATAACATATTTCCATAAATACTGCTGTTAGGTCCAAACATGTATCAACATTAGAAGATGTGCACTTCATTCAAAACATTTAATTAGTGGTGGTGATTTGCCTAGAAACTAATGGAGAAAAATGGCAATGAATGTCAATGAAGAGGATTTAGGTTTACCTAGAATTTTCCAGAATAAATATTCTTTTTAAAGCAAAAGTAGGGTTTATGCTAATAATGGTAAATGTACTGCTGTCATTTTTCTAAGGGATTCTTATCTATGTTTACAGCAAAACTTCTCAAAGATAAATGTGAACGTCCACATCTTTAGTGTCAATCTCAAACAAAATCAAATGAAAGTAAAACAAAACATACAATAACACAAACTAAACAATGTTTAATGTCAAGGACACCTCTTTCCACATACTCTGGCTTGGTGGGTTTTGTTATTTAAGGGTAAGAAGTTTCTGTGTAAATGCTACCCTTCACGTTGGTGGCAAATTTAAGGTATAGTATATGGATACTGGCTTACAATGACAAGCACTTAAACCCATGCAATGTTTTGGTATACTGTTCCTTAACACAGACAATTCAGCTTTACCTTATAACTCCCAAATCATTCAGAGTTAAAAGTTTTATAACTGCTGAACATGAGACAAAAAGACTGGATTTTCTTGTGATAGAAAGGGAACTCTGACTATTTTTGATCAAAAGTGAATACGATGCCGAAAATATTGTCTATATTCACAATATCTTGAGCTCACTTATTTTGCTTAATGACAGTCTTGATTTTCCTTCTGCCAGATGGGCATGCCACAGAGTTCCCTCATACTTGATTTCTAGGTCTTTGATAATGCTGGCCCTTTATTTTATGAAACATCCCCCCACTTCGTTTTCCTTTTGTTTGGATCTCTTCTCCTCCAGTTCATTGTTCTTTGTTCATTGTTAATGTTCTTCAGGGCTTAGACAAAGGCCTAGTCTCTCCTTACTCTACCAGAATGAGCTTCTCCAAACTGGTGATTTCCTGTCAATATCTACAAACAAGAGCTCCTATCTGAGCCTTATGACCACACCTCCACAGGCCTAACAAACAGTGAGGTCCCTTTAGAGTACCATAGGCTCCTAAAATGCAATTTAGCCAAAGCTGAAAGCTTCCCCTACACACTTATCTTTCCAGAAACTTTAGATAATGGGACCTCTAATCAGTAATACTAAGAAGGAATGGGTTAACGATGAGATTGGGGCTTTCCAATATAATCCTCAATATAAACGTAGCTTCCAAGGACATTCTTCTAAAGTATGTATCATGACCCGTTTCTTAAGAACCCATTTCTGATTTTTTCACTGCCCAAGAACGTGGCTCATTGTAAGATCACATTCAGAACCACTCTTGACTTCAAACTAAGTTTCCAATCCACCTCTTATCCTGTAAGCCCCTGTGCTCTTGTCATGCTGAACTACCGAAATTTTTCAAGCTTGCCAAGCATTTTCTCACCTTTCTTCTCTCTCCCCTACCCGTTTTCTCTCCTGAAAATATCTATGTTCCCCTATCAAAGTCTTACTCATTCTTTAAGACTGACGTGAAGCACAGATGCCCCCCAGACAGAGTTAATTCTATTTTTCCAAAGCACTTGAATCTTCCACTCAGCCCTTCTCTATCTGGTGTTAAAAATATCTGCCTCACAAGTTAGAACATAAACTTCCTGAGTATGGGTACCCTGCTGTCTCTATCATTAATGCCACCTCATTTTGCTGATGCACTCAATCGCTTTTAAAAAATGTGAAATGATAGTGGTCACCTCCCAGTTCACATGACTATAAGCTGAGGGTGCTGCCAACAATTATAGGACAGTGTTGCCCCAAAGTAAACTCTCAAGTTCCATTCTTGGGCTCATGCTGCATGTATTCCACTGGTTCCTTGGAAACAGGATGTCTTTCATTCAAGGGATCCTGAGTTTCAGGGGAGCCGCAACTCCATTGCAAGCTGACTGATGTGGCTCTGCGGGGGCAGGATTTCCACGAGGCTGCTAATGGCACTTTCTGCTCACTCCCACCCCATGTATCATTCAGCCCTGGCTCACAATGCGATAAAAATGTCTCTGCCTGCATGATGAAACGAGTCTATCCCAAGGTATGCCAGAGATAGGAAAATAAAAAGTAAACCTCCTCCTTGGGTGGGATCTATATTATCAGGCAATTTGTGAGCTTGCCCACGTGAGTCTGTTTCAGGCACTTTTAGATCAGCGGAGCAGCTATTAAAATGCCATCAAAGCATTTTTGACTCCATAGAATTAATCATAAAATCTGTTCCTGCCAGCTCACTTATCATATTCGAAATATTAATTTAGAGCAAAATTAAATCGGACACCCACCGACAGCAACATTTTGCCCTTCAGAACTCCCCTTCATATTGATTTATTAATGGCTGCCAGAACAGGGTACCAGAACAATTTATTTCTTCTTTTTGGATGTTTCTGTATGCTTACAAATAGTCCTTGGGAATGAGAGGTGTTATCTGACAGTCTTTTGACAGGGATATTTTTCAATTTGCATAACATTTGGGGGATTTATTAGGATTTAAAGAAGAAGTTTCCTTTCGGCCTCAGTGGCAATGGGTGATTTGCTTCAAGAAGTTTAAAGGCAGGGTGGTCATTTGACTGAGGTGCCAGTTGGAGATAATATAAAACATAGTGAATCCACTCTCCCCGGTGATGAGCTACAGTAAAATGCAGAAAGGAAGCCTAGGCTGTCTTTTTATGAACTATGTAAATATTCTTTTTACTTTTGCTATTCAGAGCTTAAAGACTCACATCAGCACTTGAAGACCCTGAGTTCGGATGATCCACAGGCAGCAGCAGGGTATTCGAGACAATAAAAAGGAAAGAGTCCTCTAATCCAGAGACAAAAGGTCTTTACTCCCTGGAGCTCAGAGAGGAACCTCACCAAGCACAGCCAGGAACAGCCCTGCCGAGGTCCAAGTTCACCAACCCCTTTGTAAATAGTATCGCCATGTAAGACATCATCTTTCTGAGAGTGAGACCGTACTCAACATCCAGCCATTCAATACACTGAATTGAATGTCTCCTAGAAACTCTGTTCTAAACGCAGGTGTCTCAGAGTGAATGAGATGGACGATGCCCCTCGGGGGCCCCAGCTCACACAGGACATGGCTCCTAACTGAGGCAAGGGGGAGGAAGACAGAAATTGAGACAGCAACAGACCATTTCAGAAAGCAGCAGATGAAGAGAAGATCACTGTGGGGTGGTTAGGGGGTGCATTTCAGTTAAAATGTCAGGGGAGGCCTTTGAGTATCTGGGAGAAGAGCATTTGGGCAGAGATAGCAATTGGCATAAGACTTCTGCTGTAGGAGTAAGTTTGTATGGGCAAGGAACAGAAAATAAAACCAGAGTGATTGGAGTTTGGTGAGGGAGAGGGTGCTCAGAAGTGAGGCCAGTGAGGCAGGACCCTTTGTAAACCTGGTTTGTATTTGAAACTGGTCTGCTGACTACCCTGTCGGGGGCACATCAGGTAATGCCCACCCCTGCTCTGTGATAATACTAGCCTCTATCTTCGCTTCCATTTACAAGCTTAGGTAAGCTAGCCAAGAGCGCAACTAATTAGAGAAAGAGCTGACAATCCTGCTCCTCTCAGTGACTCAGTGCCCCTCACACCTCCCTGCTATGTACAAACATCATGCAACTATTATTAAAAGTTACTTCCTGACCCATGGCAACCAGAAACCTGTGAGTCACAGGTGAACAGGTTTTGTTCAAATAGGGTCGGTTATCACACTATTAACTTACATCCAGAGGCTTGAACACGAAGTTAAACCTTAGAAGCGGAGTCTGTTGCCATTTGGCCTTTCCTTGGGGTTTCTCTCTGCCTGCATGATGAAACGAGTCTATTCATCTTCCATCTTCAGGGTCCTGTCCTCCCAGCGTCTCCTTGACCTGTGATCACTGTGCCTCCCTGTGGACCCAGCCATTACACATGAGGCAGGGGGCTCCCCAACTCAGGTTTTGTGACTCCTGTTTGTGTCTTCATTGGCCCACTTCAAATGTTCCTGATCCACTTCACATCCAGCATGAGCTCAGTGATGTGGAGCATTTTCATTTGGGGACCAACAAAAATAGCTTGATAATTACATTTATTGCTGTTTTATTAAAGTGATTTCTTCCCTTGTTATTTTTACTTTTCTTTGTGTTTATTAGGACTGAATCATATGGCTGAAATTAGATCAGGGAAAGATAATATTCAGCAGGAATAATAAAAATTACCCTAAGTTCATTAGTTAATATAGCATTCACTAGCTAATGCTTGATATTTTGTAACTAGGAAATAACTGGGAAAAAAACAAAATTAAACTCTTGTTTCCACTGATATATTTCATGTCACTATTTACTATTCATACATTTATCTATATCTATACATCTATTTTTCTATCTATAATGCATTGCTAAAACATGTATCTATAAATATAGAAAAAATATCAATAGAAGGCATTTCTATTAAACAGTGATTACAAACAAAACCTAAATGATGACTTCCTCCAGAATTTATCAGCCCTTGTGTTTGGATTATGTGACTCTATGTAGGCAAGAATTATTTCCCTAAGGATATTTTGTAGATATTCCAATATGCTAAAATCAAAGCAATAGAGCAAATAACTCATTAATACAGCCAACTGTTTTTTGACTTTTATATATGAATGAAAGCTACATAAGATAATAATGTGATTAATTCACATACAGATATTCTCAATCCCATCATTGAATTATAAGAAGAAATACCTGAAATAGACAAGAAAATAAAATAATTACAGAGAGAAGGAAATCAGAAAACAATCTCATGACTGCACCATAAAGGATAAAATATCTAGGAATAAATTTGACCAAAAAGGTTTAACTGAAGGACACTGAAAACTATGACACTCCTGAAAGATACTGAAGAAGATATCCTCCCATAATAAATATATAAAATAAAAATAAAAAGGAAAGATATCTTACACTCCTGGATTAGAAGATCTGACGTTACAAAAATTATCATATTAGCTAAGGCAAAATAAAGAGCCAATGACATATCCATCAAAATCCCAATGGCATTCTTTACATAAAAAGAACAAAAAAATGATAAAACTTATTTGGAAGTGAAAAAGGCCCTCAATCACCAAAAACTCATGAGAAAAAAGAGCAAAAATAGAGATACCATGCTCCCCAACTTCAAACTGCTATCTACAAAACCATAATAATAAAACAACAACATGATATTAGAATAAAAACAGATATACAGATAAATGGAACAGACTTGAGAACCCAGAAATAAACCCAGACATATATGTACAACTAATTTATGACGAAGGAGCTAAGAGCCCATAAAGGAGCAAAGACAGTTTCTTAAATAAATGGTGTTGAGAACTGGATAGTAAAATGAAAAAGAACTAAAGATCATTACCTCATACCACACACAAAAATGAATCAAAAATGAATCCAAAGATGGTTATAGACCTGAATGTAAGACCTAAAACCATGAAACACACGGAAGAAAATAGTCAATATACTCTTTGATATCAGCCTTACAGATACCTTAAGCATTTGACTCCAACGGTAAGGAAAACAAAAGCAAAAGTAATCAAATGGGACTTTTAAACTAAAAAGCTTCTGCAGAGTGAATGACAGAAACCATCAGAGAAATGAAAAATGAGAAACTGATTGGGAGAAAATATTTGTAAATCATAAATAAGATAAGGGATTAATATGCAATACATATAAAGAACACATACAACTTAAAAAAACAAATAAATACCTTATCAAAAAGGATCAGAGGACTAAGGAGATATTTCTCCAAAGACATACAGGTGGCTTATAGGCACATTAAAAGATACTCATTATCTCTTATTAATAAGTTAAGGCATATGAAAACTACAATGAGATATTACTTTACAGCCATAAGAATGGATTTTATCCAAAGACAAGAAATAGCAAGATGCTCATATACTATTATTGGTAGATATGCAAACTGGGTGTGCCCTGGTGGAGTAGTGCTTTGGTCAACTGCCTTAGCTGAAGCACAGTTCACATACATCCCAAGGACTTGGGTTAACATCCGAGCTAGGGAGAACCACTACAATGTACAACTAAGATGTACAACTTCTCTCTCTTCCTGCTTGCCAGCCCATTCACCTTCATTCCTACCTGTACTTTTCCTTTTTTTTAAAAAAAAAAAGAGAGAGAGAAAGAAAGAAATGCAAATTGATACAGACATTATGAAAAATAGTATGGAGACCCTTCAGAAAATTAAGACCAGAAATACCATATGATCCGGTATTCTACGTCTAGATATTTAACCAACATATATGAAAATACTAATTTGATGAAATGTATGCACCCCCATGTTCATCACAACATCACTCACAAAAGCCAACAGTTGAAAAAACTCTAAGTGCCCGTCAACAGATGAGTGGATAAAGAACATGTAGTATATATGAAATACTATTCAGCTATAAAAAAAAAGATGAAATTCTGCCATTTATAAAAATATGTATGAATGGAGAAGGTATTCTGCTAAAGTGACGTAAGTTAGAGAAAGACAAACATGATATTATTTCACTCATAGATAAAGAAAACAAAAGAAAGGAAAAGTAAGTTATTAGACTTAAAGGAACAAAAGGGTGGCCACCAGAGGAAAGGGGAAATGAAATGGGTAAATTAGGTAAAAGAAGCCACTTGTATGGGGAAGCCATAGAATCAAGACTTTTGTGGTGAACATAGTAGTATAAACGGATGTTATATTGAAATGGTATAAAAAGGAAGGGAGGAAGGGAGGAAGGAAGGGAAGAAGGGAGGGAGGGAGGAAAGGAGGAAGGGAGGAAGGGAGGGAGGGAGGGAGGGAGGAAGGCCGTAACCAAGAAATTGCTTAAACTGTGGTAAGGACACAGACCTGGAAATGAGATGACGTTCTAGCTGTGACATAATACATAAGACATTCAACATACCTTCTTTTCCTTAGCAGATGAGGTTAACAGAGTCAGTTCTTCCTACTCTACTTAGCTGATGACAAAGCTTAGAAAACTTGCCAGAATTAAGTAATAAATCTTGGTTGTTTTGTTCTCATTCTTCTCACAGCTTGCTCCTGACCCTCTAGTATCCATGACAAGAGGTGCCTCTAACTCAATAATCAGGATAAATAGTATTTCAATGAAATATTTAACAAAATCAAAGTTAGAAAAGTCCATGGTGAGGAAAATAGGAACACAGCAAAAATGTAAAGTCCTGATGACGGTTACTGATTTTCCATTTTGCCTCTGGCTCCAGCATAGTACTGTGCATGTTTTTTACACTCATTTCAATTTTTAAAAATATCATTTATCATTTATCATTTAACTAGGTGCTTTGGTTTCTGTTAAATGCTACGAGAAAGTCAAATGTTTTGCGTACTCTAGCTTTACCCTTTTTACCAACCAGTTCCCTAGAAACTCTGAAGAAACCAGAGTCAGACTATGACTGCAGATCAAAGGAAGAGCAGAGAACAGGGACTGGATCGAACAGCAGCAGCTGTGGTAAAAGCCTAGGCCTGTTTTTCCTGTAGAGATGCCCATGTCTCTTTCTCCTCTGAAGAACCCCAGATATAGAGCTGACTATTCACCAGGGGCTACAAGAAGAAGCCTAGCTAACAGTCCATGACATTTGCAGTCTTCCCTGATGATGACTAAGACGGACGAGTACACACCGTGGAGTGTAACATTTCCTCTTGGCCTCTCTTCTGTTCCTCTTCCCCTCATGTCTCAAACTCCATCAAATGCTTCTGAAACCTTGGGGCTCATGGCTCCAGGTACACAGAATTAGCTTCTCCCCAATGGCAACTGACTTATCAAACACTCTTCACTCCAAATGGGGGTGGGGGTGGTCCTTTCCTTAAGAAGATTATAGTCTCGTAACTACTCAAACTTTTCACTATCCTGCTGTATCTACACGCGGTGAAGCGTAAGATACAGTATGAGTCAAAAATTTCCTTTGCTCAATCTGAAATGGATCATTTGCTCTCATTAACTTCCTAAAGCCAACAAAAACTTAGAAGACAAAAGAAGTCGTTTTCTCTCTTTCAAGTTACTGTCTTATTTTTTTAAGGGAGAACCTTGCTCTGGATTCTTCACCCCGTCCTGTAGCAAATATATGTGGGTTTTCCTCTTGATCTCTGTGGGAGGAGAAATACAGAGAGTGGAAACACAGGAGACCCCTGATCCCGGTGTGGCTCAGAAGAGGAAAGCCTGTACTGGTCTCAGAATACAAGAATCAGTGGGGAAACTGAAGAGCCACAAGGCTGGTCCAAAACAAGTTAGCCCTGTTTTGAAAGAGACACCCTGAAGAAACTATTCTGAGAAGCCAGCCATGCAGTAAACCACATCCTGCATCCTGCATTGTCTCAGCTGAAACTTCCTGTCCCCATTCTTCTTTCAAAGAAAAACAGCCCTCTGAGGGCTGCCACTCACCCTAGAAAGAGCACACCAAGACCTGAGTCCAGTGGAACGCTCACTTGGCAGCGAGCTTTCCTGGCCTGCACGTGGGACAATAGTCTCTCTTAGAGCCTGTCTGGCTCCCTTGTCTCTGCCTCTTACTGCCGAACAGGCTTACAGAAACCAGAAGACTCCCTTTTCTAGACCACGGAGTCTGTAAGCAGCACCAGAGCCCTGCCTCTTACTCCCCAGGCACACACCATTGCTGCAGGCTACCTGAGATACACAATGATGCTTCATGTTGGACCTTCCTGCCTTGGAACTTGCTGGTTCTTCTGGCAGAATCACTCTTTTTTCTCTGCCCGACTGCGCATCAATCCTTTAAGACTTCAAAAGTCTCGCTTTCTTGGAAGCTGTATTAGTTTTCCCTATTACGGCAGCAGTAAATTTCTTAAAAACCGCAAAATTTGTTACCTGCCATTTCTGGAAGTGAGAAATTCAAGATGGATCGATTTGACTGCAAGACTTCTGTAGGTTTTAGGGGAGAATCTCATTCCATGACTTCTCCGTCTTCTCGATACCACCTACATTCCTGATCTCTTGGTCCCTTCCCCCGTCTTAAAAGTCAACAGGGTAGCATCTGCTCAAGTCTCTCCATCCATCATCTCCTTGTCCCTTCCTGTCTGAACTTGAACCTCTTTTATGAGATTTCTTTGTGATTGCATTAGTCCCACCCTCCATGTCACCTAGAATAATCGCCCTTAATCATATATGTGAAGCAGCTTTTAGCATGTACAGTAACATATTCCTGAGTTCTGGGGGTTAGGGCATGCATATCTTTGGTGGAGAGGAAATTCATTTGTCTACCAAAGATGCACGGACTGAATTCCTGCCCCATGAAGTCAAGGTTAAACATCCTTTAGCCACTGCAGAAACTTAACTCTGTGAGGATCTCTCTCAGTCAGGAACGGGCTTTGCCCAGGATGCTTCTGTGTCAAGGATGTTAGAACAATGGTCTGAATACAATTAGGTAGAAGGGATTGTATTCACCATTAAATCTCCCAGGAAGGAAATCTGTTTGCTTAGAGACAATATTGAATAAACTACTTACTGTGGAGAGAGGAAGATGGGGCTCCCCAGGAACACACCAGACTCCATACTCCTTGTCAAGGGGGACACTTGCTTACAGCTGGTCAGCATGGCCATCCTCTGCCCCTTCTAACCAGAGACCTACCCCTCTTTCTAAATAAACAATGACTGCATATTCAACAATCCTGACTGGAATAGAATGGAAACTCAACTGTCAGACAGGGAAGAGGGGCAGCCTATCCCAGCTGGGGACCTGTGTATATGTGAGTGCTTATCACTGTGTTATAACTGTCTTGACCTGTAAAGTGGGAATAAAAGCTTTGTGGTTGGGAAGATTAAATATGTAAAATGCTTCGAACATAGCCATATACATGGTGAATGCTTAATAAACCTTTGGTATCTTTACTGGGCATTAGTGTGCTTGTTCACAGGTCACTTGCTTTGATTGGATGTATATTCTTCAAACCTCAGTGCTAATCATTTCTGCAGCAACTAAAACTTATATATATAAGTTCTATATATATATATATATATATATATAGAACTTATCCAATATAATCTCTAGAAGCCACATTTGACCATATTTATATTCAAATTAATTAAAATCACATAAAAATTAACAATCCAGGTTTGAAATCACAGTGGCCATTTTTCAAGTGCTCAAGAGTCACACCTGGCTAGTGACTGCCTGACTGGAGATCACAAATAGAGATCCTTTTTGTCATCACAGAAAACATCAGTGCCTATTCAGTAAATACCCAGTTCTCAAGAAACAGTGTCAAATTCTTAGAGAAAGCAGAGAAGGTTGAATCATAGACTCACACATATCTGGTAATCTTTGTTCTTTTATGATAAATCTTAAAACCATAGTAGATCTGAAATCACAGAATCACCTTATTTGAAACTCTAAGATGAGTATTTAGATTGGGCTTTGAGATTTCAGATACTGTGATGCAGACAGCTTTCTTGAGTCTCACCCTCAAGCACCAGCCAGGCAAAAACTACAAACCTCCTTCAGATAAAGACACCATTTTCTCATAATCCGAGAACTACGTCTAGATTAGGTGGTGCCAAAAAAAAAAAAGAAAATAGCTTACTTGTAAATCAGGTCATGTTCAAATTATCAGAGATGAAAGGTATGCTCTATATTCTGACTCTCAACAAATCACCTTTCATTACCCCCAAAATTTTTTTTTCTAACCCAATTTTCTCTATGCTAGCCCCAAAGTAGGACAGCATTTCTTACTATATAGGTCTTTGATATATTGAGTTTAAAATGCAAGCTAAACAAGAACGGTAAGTACGTCTGCCACTATTCCAAGATTAAGCACCCACAGTAGACACTGTTCATCTCCCTCTGGGCTTGAAAATGGCATCAGAATCCTTCTCAACACAAGTCTCTTAAGTAGCATCGAACAGGTGGTTGATATTGACATTAGAGTTCAAACCTATTCATCATTCCTAGGTCAAAGGGCATTTCGTGGAGAGAAAGAATCAAAGAACCAGAGAAAAGTCCATTGTCCTGTTTAAACAATGCTACTTTAAGGCACACTCAAGCTGCATTTCTTTGCCTTTTTTAATATAAGAAAAATGCTCCCTAACCAAGAACTGAGTGGAGCAACAGTGCCACCCACTGGCCGGTTAGGTGCGTTTTTCTTTTCATTTAATTTCACTGTGCGACTTCCACCGCTAAGAATGGGAACCTGCATGGACTATTAGCTGCTCAAACGGCTACTCTTGTTTTTTTCTCAAAAGTAGATACACACATGTCGGAGACACTCTGAGAGAGGCAACTGTCATAAAACAAAACCCTCAGTATCTCTCAATCTCAAAGCAAACAACTCAACCAAAAGAAACACCCCACTTAAATTTCCCTATGAACTCCAGGCCTATTTTCACCTTTTCATTTATAAGTGGGTGGGGGTGGACCCCAGTTCCCAGCACTTCCCCCTATCCCTGGGGAGACATGGTTCTTTTTATTTTTCTTTAACCTCTTTGAGAATAACTGCCCAACATTCCCCACTAAAAATATTAGAGGAATTGCATGTATTGGAATATGTAGTGCAGCATTTTAAATGCAAAGAGGAACTGTAAAGGCGATGACAAGTGTTATAAATAGAACTATTATTTAGTTTAAAGAGAAGCAGAATTTACATTTCCCAAATCGGAGACCACTCAAGCTTTGAGCTTCAAGTAAGCAAAATAAATCTGAGCTTTTTGCAGTGTGAAATCGAAGCTCTAACTCTATTAATAGAAGAGGTGAGTAATAGATTTCCCTGGTTGGATGGCGGTGGGTTTTTATTACCTAATCTTCGTGATCTGCATAACTCACCAAACACTTCCAATGTGAGGAGACAGGGGTTCCCCAGGCACGGAGGTTGCATGTTATAAGAGCTGGAGTTTTTCTCCCCTGAAGGGACTTATTTGAAGCTCTGGAGATATTCCCACAGGACATAAACCCAAGGAAAGGAAAAAGACTGCTCTTTTTAACTTCAAATCAGAGTGCTCACAGCCTTTCAAAAAAAAAAACCTGACATTGATGTTCCCAAAAAAAATTTCCAATAGTCCAACAGAATGAGTTGGTACTGGGTTGATCTGTTTTCCTTTTCAAATATGAAGAGGTGCCACAGAATATAACTGCTATAAAAAAAAAGTGATTACTATGATTAATCACTTTTGAAGGAAAATAAAATTATCACTCTGGCATTCAGATGTGGTCACAGGACTTTGGTCCAAGTTTCTTTTATTCAACCTTTGTCCTCTCATTGTATTTAGTTTTGATTTCAGCAGCTTGGATCGTGTTTTGCTGATAAATATGATTAATTGGAAGAAGACTCTGACTTTGAAAGTGCAATGTATCAGCTGAACAGAGGCACACGGGAAATATTTTATGCAAAGACCACAAGGATACTCCTAGTGATTGGGAAAAGAATATTCAATCAAGTTCATATTCCTTGAGTCTGCAGAGAGGATATTTCATTGAAAGAAATTGTTTGGGTCATTTTAGCACTTTTTGACTAATCATAATTTGCTTTAAGAGTGATGAAATCGTATGAATTGGTTCAATGAGATACAAGATAATGTGAGTTGTCAGTGTGTTTTTAGATTAAAAACTAAGTGAGATTTTAGATTAGCTGATCTGTGCTGGAATTCTGGTTCAGCCACAAGTTTTTCATATGAATTTGAGTAAATTACTTAATGTCTATAAGCCTCCATTCCCCAACATGCTGAAGTGACCAACAGCATAAATCCAGACTTATATTTAGGAGGATTCATGAGCATTGTCTATGGTGAGAGGGTGAACTATGCAGAGACACCACTTCCTCCAGTATAATTGTGTGAGGACAGATGAGTGGAAAGGAAGACTCAGAAGGAAAGTGACTTGATTCCTAGAAATGTAACTTTTACAACATCCTTGAAATCATCTCTCAGGAAGAAGGAGGAAAATGAGAAATATTGTGGGTTCTAGAGCCAAACTATGCAAATTTCAATACAATTTCACCACTTTCTAACATCATGAGCACACGTCTCCAATCTTCCCTTTCTTATCTGCAATACAGGAATAATAATCACACCTCACCGAGAAGCAGAAGAGATGAACACAGGTAACTCTTAATACACATCAGAGCTCAGAATACACATGGAATAACTGGGAAGTAGCAGCAGACACCACTTTCATCGTGGTTGACGTGATAACCTACATGGTTGTGTCTGTCCTGATTTTCAATGATGTTCAATGTGGGAGACAGAGTTTTAAAGATTGTCTGGTCAGGTGAAGCAAAAAGTAAGTTGTACAGAACATAGAACAAACGAACATCATCTTCAGAATCTATAGTCAAACCTGAAATGAGAACTCTTTTTATAACCTATCGATTCTTTGTTACAATCACTTTTAAGTTACCAGATAGGGGCCCTGGGAGAGGCAGTTCCTGGCTTCCAGGAGGATGGAATCCTATTCAGGAGACAGAGCATACACATATTCAATGTAAAATGAGAGAGTCCATAATAAGGACTTAGAAAGGCAGCTTTGCTCAGTAAAGACAAAGGCCTTAAAGCCAGACAGCCTGGGGTTAATTATTAATTGGCATTACCTAATATCTGTGTGACTTTGGGTAAGTCCCCCCACTCCACTAAGCCCTACTTTTCCCATCTATAAAAAGAAGGTAATAACACTTCCCTAACAGAGCTGTTGTGTGAATTTTTTTTTAAAGGTAAAATATGTAAATTACCTGGAGCATACTTAGTGCTAAATACCTATTTACTGCTGATTCTCCTACTACCCGTAAAGGTCCACTGACATCACTGCTGGAGCCAGCTGTATTGCAGAATTTTCTGATACTAAAAAGATATCCTGGTATTTGAACACCATCTATTAAACCCATATTCAAGCATATTAATATTTCTGTAGTATGAATTTTCCCCATGATTAGGTAAGGAAAGATCTATGTAAAGAGATTTGTATCCAGTTAAGTCAGGTTTTTCCAATAAATAAGGTCAAGACCAGGTAAGACTGTATCATCAGGGGAGTTTTTCAAAGCTTTTCATTTCCAGGGCTTTGGGAATTCGGGTTTTATGGATCTACAGGGTTAGGAACATGAGAGAGACATGAGGGAGACTTCAGACAGAGGCAGTTTTTTTTTTCCTGGTTGAAACAGAGAGGAGAAATTGAAAGCACAGGGAAAGTGATTAGATCATCCCTCATCTGTGCAAGACAGGACAGGAGAGGAGAGGTTGGGATCAGATCACCTGAACCTGCAACTGGCAGAGATCAGGTAAGTACTGATCAATTTCAGTCCAATGCTTTTAACTCTTTTGGAATCGAAGATTATCTTTAGGCTTAATATGTGTAGCCAGAGACCGCAACCCAAGAGGGCTAGACAGACAGCAGTTGCCTCAAAGATGCGTTGTGTTGGGACGTAGATACATGGAAAAGCACATATCTTCCATTTCCTGTAAATGCTCTTTCTCTATGTTATTCACTCCCCGGGATTCTCCCATTTCTCTCCTTCAGGTCTCTCTTGATTTTGATATTTTTGATCCTGATTGGTAAATAACTGTTTGAAATGAGTTCTGAGACTTCAAATGATCAGTCGTGTGGTGGAATTCAGGTTATGGCGTCTCTATAGATTGGCAGACAGGTTCCATCTTAAACTTCAGGGACTTCCCATCCCATCACTCAGATGCGAGGATTTCCCCAGCATCCCTTCTCGACACCCTTGGTCTCTGAGGTGCAGGGCTGGCGCTAGCCTCGCCACCACGCCTTGTGACTCAGTCAGTGTTGTCCTGCTCTTGGATCATTGCTAACTGTGCCTTTTGTGAGTAAAGCAAGAAATGGTCTCTGTCGCCATCTTAGTGATGTCACCCTTATTTGTGCCATTTTTATACACTACAGACCCCACCCAATTTTTACTTCAGTCAATAAAAAGTCCTGTTAATCCTTGATAGGAACAGTAATTCCAGTAGACATTCTCTTGACCTTTATTCTTCAGAAAATTGCCCAATGTTCCCTCCCCATCACACACTAATACCAACTGGAAAATCTTGGCTCTAGAAAAGTCTCTGGGAGTCAGTCCTCCAGCCACAGGCACACATTTGCAGATTGTCTCTGTTTCCTTTTGTACTACTAGAGCAGGGCTGTCTGATCACTGACTGTGACAGAGTCCCCAAAGCAAATTACTTACTCTTCAGTCACTTACAGAAAAAGTCTACTGACCAATATGTTTTTCTCAAGTAATCTTCATAACAGACATTTAGCTGTTTACAAATGCAAAAACCTGGCTCAGAAGAAGTTTGAGTCCTTGGGGTGACATACCACTAATAAATATATTTAAAAAAAATAAAACATTATTTTCCACCTTCTAACAATCTTGTATTATTTTTCTGGCTTTTTTTTTTTTTTTTTTAACTGTAAAATGAGATTCTGGGGGCAGTGCTAAGAGACCAAAGGTTACTTGAGAGTGAAATGAGAAAACAATGAAGGGAATGCTTTTAGATGATTTGTTCTGCTTAAGATTTCATAGAACTTCATGTTTGACTGACATGTTTCGAACCTAAGAATGGACATCTGAATGAATGGCAAATTACTGAGAATGCTCTTTTTTGATCATAAGCATCCCAAACATTTGGTTGCTTAAGAAATACTTTGAAGGTTTTGATAAGAAATTGAGGATATAATACTGTCTTTGTCATAACATGTCATTTTTCACTTAGAAGTTGAATCTAAATCTCCTGCTTTTAGAACTCATTGGAGAAACCTTCTGGCTTGTGGTTTATTGGTGACCATATACTAAGTGTGGTAAGAGTGCCCTTCTCAAAACCGTCATTGTATTTAGAAAAATAACCTCCTGAGCGTGGGCTCCATAAAGCATTCTTTCACCCTTCTAAAAATCTGGTTATCCTATTAAAAGTTGCAGATGTTCATTTACCAATTTTATTAGCTTTCCTCATAATCAGTTAAAAATGGAAAGAAAAGAAATTACATTTCTAATTGTGACTCTGCTTAACTAGCTCAAACTGATTTAAGTCTGAACATCTGAGAAACCTGAAAATTCAGTCTACTTGAGCAGTAGATCACAATTCCTTAGAGAAATGGAAAGGCGCTTTGTAGTCAAATGCTTCCTTTTGAACTGTATATCACTTTTTCTATTTAGAATTCATTTGAATGCAGAAATCGAGTGAGGCTCCTTTCATTGGAGACACTCCAAATATTTTGACAGTTATTTGAATACCATATTGACAAGCCCATTATATTTACTGGTCCTAAAACAAATAATTTCCATATATTCCAAGCTTTAAAACTCTTTAGTACAAATTATTAAAAGATTATAAAGTGTTTGTGCATTTTTAAAGGGAGGGATTTGTGACTTCTTAAAAAAGGAAAATATTTGAATAGCAGCTATAATTCTAGCATATTCACAAATCAGTCATTAAAATGCATAGAGCAGAGTTCTTGCAGCTGTATACAGCTTTTATTATTCAGAATGCTAAATGGGTGAAACATATATTTTAATTTAATGTATAATGCACAACTCAGAATGAACCAAAACGATTTCTCCTCCTTTCCCTTTGCCTAAGGAAAAACCAGAGATCCTTCAACGGGCTGGCGATAATTTCTCCTGGACAACAGCCAGTTGGGATTTATTGACTATGCTGGCCTCTCCTTCATAAAACATAGCAGGAGCTGGCAGAAGTTTAGTCAAGAAATTAGCCCATAACATTTCTACTTTTATTCACATATTTTCATTGGAGATTTAATTGCTAAGCATTCAGCTCTGGTTATCAATTATAGCCCAATAGGAACTTCAACTCCTAGAGAACGCTAACAAAGAGGTATCTTTTCATATTGTTAAGACTTGGGTTTGGGGAGGGAGGACATTTAAAGTACTAACTAAAGGGAGATATGTGTCTTGAATACTGATAAAGGTGAAGAAAAGGTAAGGGGGGAGTGCCTACTTTTATTTAGTGGTCATTGTAAACCGGTGAAGCATGTTGAAAAGCAAAAAAAAAAAAATTACATGACATGATGACCTCAAATGGGGTGGTGAGTCCTCCTTTTAAACTCTTGTCTGGGGTGGGCAGGGGGAGGGGCTCATCCCTGAAGAATGCTTTTGTCTACTTAACAACAGTCAAACTCTCTCTCTAGCCTTTGAAATGTCATCCTGAGGCTCCCTGAAACATGCAGGCCCTTCTCTTACATTTTTAGAACAAACAAAATCCTATTTATAGCTTCTCCTATCTCCAGGAATACTTGTAGCCTATTTTATTTCTTTGCTGAAAAAATTTAAGTTTTTCTCAGAAGCAATTTATTCCTTTCTTAAGAACTCCAACAAGTTCTCACTGGAGTTCTGAACTCCATTACAACACAAATCTCAGTGGTAGTGCTTACCTAATTCATTGTGTTTAATCAGAGATGTGGAAAATAATGTTCCTGTGTCTTTCCACGTCTGGAGATTTGTCCTGGTACTTAGTCTCTTAGAAAAGACAGCGCTCAACTTCATGTTAGTGAGCTTGCCTTTGCATTGAGTCCATTTGTGACCATATCAAGAGGGGATTGTATCTTTGAGCATTATGGGTAATTACACCACAGAGAGAAACAAATTAGGAATGAGAGTTAAATGGTCTTAGGAGGCTCCGAACATGACTTGCTGAATTGCTGAAGCAAACTGTGACACATAATAGCCTTCAAAGATGAAAGACACAGAATTTTCTCCTTGTCTCAAGCTGCCATTACTCTATGGCAGATATCACTCTAAGGCCTTTTCTTATCTTCAAGATGTCCACACTGAACACAAGACCTATGGTACCTTCTACTTTTTTAGCATTTTTAAATAATCAGGAATATTTCCTCATCTCTTATCTAGCCTGTTTCTGAAACATCCTCAGTATTTATTCATTTTTAATTCATGTATCATTAGTTCACAACACTCTGTTAGTTTCAAAAGAAGACTCAGACTTCAGTCAATGAGTACAATCAACTGTGACCACCATCAGAGTTCTAGTGCCATTGACTACTATCAATTTGACCCCCATGACATACAATTCACTCCCCTCTTTCTCCTCCCTCCTGATATCCAGTGCTGATTTCAGAGTCTGAAAGTTTTTTTGCTGTTGTTGTGACCTGTTCACTCATTCACTTTTTCTTTACAGTCTAGGTATCAGTGAATGTTTTCTATTCCTGACTTATTCTACTTAGCATAATCACTTCAAGTTCCATTCAAGTTGTCTCTTAAGGCAAGATTTCACCTTTTTAAAAAAGATAGTTGAGTAGTATTCCATTGAATGTGTTTATATCATAGCTTCTTTTTTGTTAGTTGTCGAAAAGGGATTTGAGGTGTCCTTATGCTAAAGGAGCCATCTCATAACTTTAATAACATAGAAAAGGAATTCAGGACCATGGAGAGGTTGTTCTGTAAATATGCTACTTCCTGGGGCATGCATAATTGAAATGGGATTTAACACATGATTTGATACTTCTTGCTGACAATACCAGAGGAACACAAGCTGTGATCCACACCAACTGCTTCTTACTCTCACTTTCAAAGCCTGTCTCCGATATCCACAGTCATATGACCTTCAGACCAATTGCCTTCAATGTTCAAAGTTCATGATTTCAGCACATCAATTTTATCAAAAAAGAAACATGCAAAAACAAAGGAATAGAGGAGTCAGTAAGAGTGCTCTTACTAATATCTTCACTCATATTTATTTGATAGGAAAAATGCTGATCCTAATCTCTTCTTGGAAACTTCTTCGTCAATGAATTATTTCTCTTGCATCCTAACTCCCTCTCATCTCTTTCTTCTGTCTATAAATACTACCAGTTTCTCTTTAACATTTTGTCCTTAAAAGTTTCCTTCTTTTCAGCTTCATTTTTAAACCTACTACCCCCATCTCTGCCTTTTTGATGAGCAGATTTCTTAAATGAACAGAGCAATCTTCATGGACTATGCATTCTTCCTCCTTTAATCTCCTGGATACTTCTGTCAGAAACTTCCTGGCATTTATCTAGAAAATCTTGTCCGTGACTCCCTGTTCACTAAATTCAAAACTCCTCTCTTCTATTCTTTTTGGTGTCTAATTTATACCTGAAATATTTCAACTCCTGTTCCCAAACTCTCCCCTGTTGAGGCATTATCTTTATTACTATCAGTTAACTTTCTAAGCAAAAACTGGATTATATTACACATAAAATCCAAGACCTTTCTCAGCTAAATTCTACCTCGTTTCTAGATACTCCCCACATGCATGCACATGCGCACACACACACTCACCTCTAAGGCACATACTCAGATGTGGCTTTGGCCATTCAGAGCTCATTCCACAATGATATTGCTCTTCTTAGAAGGTCCTTCCATAACTTCTCCACCTGGTAGACTCCTGTGCTACATTTATCTGACTCTCTGTTCCACTTGCTCTATGGAACAGACTAGAGAGACCAGTGATAAATCCCCACATCTACAGTTAATTGATCTAGAACATGAGTATTCAGAACAAACAGTAGAAAACTTTCAGTTCAACAATTTGTATTACCCACATAGTTTAACAAATGATATTAGAAAAACTGAATACCCATACTCAAAAGACAGAAATTGGGTCCACATCTTACACCACATACAAAAATCAACTCAAGATAAATTAAGAAATAAAAGATCTGATACTACAAAGCTCCCAGAAGGAAATATCCTAAGAGGTTATCATTTTATAGGTATATAAGAAAAGTTTCACAACATACGTCTTGGTAATGATTTTATGAATATTACACCAAAAGTATAGTCAACAAAGCAAAAATATGCAAGTGGGACTACATCAAACAAAAAAGCTTCTGCACAGCAAAGGGAATACTCCACAGAGTGAAAAAGCAAACTATAGAATGGGACAAAATATTATTAGCAAACCATATATCAGATCAGGTTTTAATTTCCAAAATATATAAGAAATTCCTATAGTTCAATAATAGAAAATTCAGCTTAAAAAATTTGAGTAGACAATTCTCCAGAGAACACTCAAAATGGTCAATAAGTTTCAAGAAAAGATAATCAATATCACTGATCAACAGGGAAATACAATGAGATATCACCTCACGCTTGTTAGGATGGCTCTTATCAAAATGACCAACAAAAGACAACAAATGTCTATGAGGATGTGGAGAAATTACACCTCTAGCCAACATTGACGGGAATGTAAAATGGTGCCGCCATTATGGAAAGCTTATGGCGGTTCCTCAAAAAATTAAAGTAGAATTAGCTTACGATCCAGCAGTTGCACTTCTGGGTACTAAAATCTAAAGAGAGTGAAATCAGGATCTTGAAAAAATATCAACACCCTACTATTCATAACAGTTATATTCACAATAACTAAGATGGAGAATTAACCTAAATATCCACCAAAAGGTAAATGGATACAGAAATGTAATCCATGTATACAATGGAGTATTATTCAGCCTTAAGAAGAAAATCCTACAATATTCATCAACATGGATGAACTTTGAAGACATTATGCTAAGAAAAATAAGCCAGTCACAAGACAAATACTACATGGTTACACTTACATGATGTATGTAAAACAGTCAGACTCATGCGATCAGAAAATAAAACATTGATACCAGAACCATAGGGTAGGGGGAGCAGGGAAGGGGAAGTTGCTAACCAATATGCATAAAGTTTCAATTATGCAAAATGAGTAAGTTCTGGAAATCTGTGGTACAGTATTTTCCTGTAGTTAATCATACTGTATCATGCACTTAAAAATGTGTTAACATAAAAATCCTCATCCTAAGCATTCTTTCCACATTAAAATTAAACACATACACACACAGTGAGGTAGGTATTGGTAAGGCAGGTATTGGTATCACTCTTTTCTTATCAGGAACCTGAGACATAAGATCCCATAGCCATTGAGTGACAGTGTTCATCGAGTGGCCTAATAAGCTGTGTACACTGACCCTTTCACTAATAAGGAACTGGTAACATTTGAGGACAGTTGTTTTTTTCTTATTTTTTTTTCTGTTGTGCATTTGTTTTGCATTATTTCTGACAAGAGTAGAAGTGTTTCAGGGCGACAATATCTGGCTCTTTTTTCTGACAGGAAGTTGTGAAACTTCACTCAGATCAAAGAAAAGAGTAAGGCAGTGTCTACGGAATGGAAGATATTTGAAAACATCTCCAGTCTTCATCTACACTGTATGTTGTATTCAGATTCTAAATGAAGGCCCCAACCAGATTTCAGACTAAAATTTGTACCTTTCTGACTGTGCTAATGCATTTAGTCTGTCTCTCTTGCACAGTATCTATTTGGTGTCATGCTTGATTAATGTTTTGTGCTAATTAATAACAAAGTAGATAAATCAGAACCTTGAGATTTAAGTTCTTTATTCTATTGTCACTCCCTCCCATCAGCCTGATTGAAACCAGGCTCATTATCTTTCTGCAATTAATTCCTTATTCCTGAGGCTTCTTACAGTTATCCCACAGGATGAACTTTCTAGAAGGAAGACTTCATCGAGATGATTAGGTCACTCTGCATTCACAATTAAATAATAGTTAGCTATTGATTTCTACTGAGAAATGTAAATGATTAACAAATCCTTTTTAGACAGAGAGCTGTCCTTCTAAGAGGTTACCATTTATAGGTCTATTTCTAGAGAATCACTTGGCATTTTCTTAAGGTCAGATGGGACACCATAGTACTAACCATTTAAGATGATAAATCTGTACCTTATCACCATCAGAGAGAGTTTTTCAGACCATTGCTAAAGCTCATCATATAGACACAAATATTAAACTTTTTCATATATGAATAATGCAAGGTTACCAAGAAAAGTATAACATAATCACTTCACTGTTTGCATTTCTTTAAGGCCTCACTAGAGATTTATTTCTCTCTCACATATATATGCATGTATATATGCACACATATATATGTATGTGCATATTATACATGTATGTGTACATATGTATTCTATACATAAATCATCTCTCATGAATAAATATTTTATGGCCTCAGGACCAAAAGTGTCTCATTAATCAATAGTGAAAATTATTTCTGAATAGACAAACCCTATGAACATAGGCTGACCTTAATAATAAATGGTTCTTAGTATGGTTTCATTTATTGTGTGTATGTCTTGCTCTCTCTTCCTAGATTTGCATACTTACCGGAAATAGAGGTTTGGGGGTCAATTTCAAGCTCCAAGCAAACGGCACAAAACTGAATAAACGTGGTAGACAAAACCCTGGCAATATGTAAGGGAATTTGGGGTGACATATGGACAACTATTTTGATATTAATTTATGTTTATATCATATATTATAAAATATACAAAGCACATAAGATACATGAGTTGACAGCTATTAATATAAATATTAAGGTAAATTACATTTATTATAATTTCATTTGAGAAAATATTCTAAGTTTGGGGAAAACTGTGAAAGCAGTGCAAACACACATACACACACACACACACACACACTCATATAACTATGTACATGGACTTTTTGATAAGCCAAGTGTTATTTTAGGACTTTATAGCTTCTAATTTATTTAGTGCCTGCAACAACTCTAAAAGCTAGATAGCATTATTGTCTTCTAGATAAGGAAATTAAGGCACATTGAAGGACTGAAGAAGGTCACATTGGAAATATGCCTCCAGATTCATTATTCTTAAGTTCTAGGTCATATTCTTTTCATTTTTAGAAAAAGTCAGTGCAGTGTGGAAGAACAAAAATGTTAAATTTAATGCCTAATCATAAAAGAGAAGACAGGCAATAAGACTTCAGAGGAATCATTACAGGGTCCCCTGTGACCCATCCATTCTTACCCTAAAGTGGGCTCATTCCTTACTTGATAAAAAAAAAAGAACAGATGGAACTCTCCCCTCAGAGTATTTAAGTTATTTTGTCATTTTCAGAGCTGGTAAGAAGTCCATTAAGGACAACCGTCCTTTGTGGACATTCTTTGTTCTCAGCATGAAAAGGTGTCTGATCAAACTGTGGAGAAAATTATTTCTGAATTATAGATACTATGAATATGGTTGTCTCAAGCAACAAATGACTCTCCCTATTATGGTTTCCACGGAATCTGCACTTGTGACATGCCAGACCTTGGGGTAAATCCTTTATATGAGAAACCGTTTCGTTCTCACAAAAACTTCATGAGACTGTTTTCAGGATCCCAAACTACGGAAGAGGGTTTGGAGGCTAAGGAACCTCCTATGAGCACCTGAGCACCTAGTCCACGGTTCCTTAAATGAGAGCACAGAATTGGAACTTTGGGCTCCTTGATTCAAAACGTACTCATTTTGTTGTAAGCAGATGACATCAGAGCACTTTCCGAGGAAAGTCTCCACAAAATAATTCTATCTGAACATTCAACCATAAAACTGCGACTATTGCTTGATTAGCAAGTGCTACCTCTTTTTTTGTTGTTGTTTTTTTACAGAGTTTTTTCTCAAAAATAATTGTAGCTATCCAGATGTAGAAGGGTCTCCTTGCAGAGAATTTCATTCCATAATCCCATAAATTAGCACTACCTGCCTATCTTACTGACTTTAAACTTTTCTTATTAATGTTTCTTAAAATATGATTTTTATTTACACAATCTAAGAAGGGACCAACAAGTGTCTATAAGTTCCTGACATCAGGTCACCAACCATCTTGTTGGGAAAGAAAATGAGAGGTACTTGCAAAAAGTGACATCGTTGAAGCTCACACTATAGGAGAAACGGTAAAGAAAAAAAGCGTAATAAGGTCACTTTCTATAACTCCTTGCACATCAGAAACTGTGTCTCTGGCAGATAATATCAGTTCTAGTGAAAATTAATTTTTTCTTTACCAAATTTGGAAACCCCTTTTCTTCCGGTTTTTTTTATGCAATTTGTACTTTATTTTATTTTTTACAGAAAACATGCAGACAGGAATGAAGGTCAGTAGTCAGGCAGGCAGGAAGAGAGAAGAAACAAGCATTTTATTTTAATTTAATTGCTCACACAGATTGGCTCCCTCTAGACCTGGGACTCGAACTCAGGGATATGTGGCTTGGTACTCCTTTGGAGGCAACTGACCTAACCATTATTCAACCAGGACATGCCTATTATGTAATTTAGATTGTAACAGAGTTATTTCAGGGTGTATCTCCCTCTACTCTTCTTGGGAAAACTTAGAAGTAAAGGCAAATTCTACCCATTTCTGTATTTCACCTGATAATGAGTACATGTTAATTTTCATTGAGTTTCACTAATATCACATTGCATGTCTAATTCTTTAAATCTATACAACCCTCTGGGTCAGCACTATGATCATGGCATTTTACAGATGACAAAAGTAAATCACTTGCATAGACAAAACAAAGGAACAGATAGGTGAAACAATACCAACCTTTGGACACTTGCAATAGACCTGAGGTTACAATAGTGAATGGGACAGAGGTGGGGGGGACAAGTGGTGGCGGAGCCCACTGGACAATGGTGAAGAACACTTGTTGATTTGGTGGAGGGCAGGGTGTGTGCACATATATCTGAGGAATGGGGAAATGGCTCATATGGAAACCTTATACATAAGAGTTTATTTTAATTTGTAAAACAAAGTTACTGCAACAAAATACTAAAAAAGAAAAGGGAGGTAGGAAAAGTCAATCACTTTTACAAGAAATAGACTAAGGGATCAAATCAGAAAGTGAACCCACAGAGTCTCTCTGGGAAGCAGGTGTTCTATAATGATCCATAAATGTTCATCAAGGGATCTGAGCAAAATCTGTTTCAAGGCAGTATTCGCAGAGAAGATCAGCATCTCATATTGAAGAAACACCACCAGGGATGTCAATCAAGGTTAGGAAGTCCTCCCTTCATCCTGAGCTAAACAAGGTTATGAGGTGCTTACACAGTTCCGGAAGCAGCTACACATGGTAAGAGCTCTGGATCCCTGCACAGTGTGGGTATTGCAAGTCGTCTTTTGATGTCCCCTACCCCATAGACAGGCTCAAACGTATAATCCAATATACCAGAAGACAGGTCTTGCCATATTTGATCATCATAATTACATGATAAGGAAGGAGAGCAAAAGGAAAGAAAGGTAGCTACGTGTATTGTGCAAAGAGCAAAACATCTTACACATGTTATTTTATACATCCTACCACCTCCCTTCCAAGCTTGAAAATAAAGGCTCAGAAAAATGAAGGAAGTGGTTCAAGTTCACATACATAGCTATTAAGTTTGAATTCTAAATAAAGAAGTCTTTATTCTTACCACTAAAAACAGAGAAATCATCCTTATGCTATTTCTCAATACTTAATGTATTCTTTCTTTAAAAAAAAAAAAAAAAATTCAACATTAAGTACATACAAGATCCAGGGCTTGCCCAGTGGACAGTGGTGGAGGACTACTGGAAATTTGGACATGGGTGTGGTGTATTAAATATCACATCTTTGATAAAGAAGAAAACTGCACTCCTCAAACTTGTATTGTACATCAAAATTTCCTCAATAAGAGTGACTTAATTAGAAATAAAAAGGGGAAAATATACAGAAAAAATATTTAGACGTCTATCACTAAACATGATAAGTAAAATGGAATCTTAGTCAAAACAGACAGATTTTTCCAGTCTTTCTCATTATCCTTACAGACTGAATACGTCATTTGTAATGTTTATAATTTTTTTATTTCAAAATTGCTTCTCTAATTATATATTTTGGCAAGGAAAACAAAGGGACTCGCTCAAAAACTAATTTTTCTGATAATATCACCTAAATTCTGAGAACATCTGTCTGTGATGTGAAACAGCTGAGCAGATTTTCAAAGAGTTATTAGGGGGAACCAAATTCTTGTATTTCAAAACATAAGCTTACCAAATACAGACCACGTGCATGGAGGGTCCTTGTGCCATGATTCACTTCACTCAACATTTACTGTCTACTGTCCAAAAAGAGGAAGCAAGGTTAGTCCTAACTTCTGAGAGGCACCTGATCTTATGGCAAATGTAAGAGATAAAGACCAACCTTAATAACGCATATTGAATTGGCAAACAGAATGTTTCAGACTGTGCCCAGGCTACTTTTAAGTAAGGAGGGAGCAAAATTAACCAGTGGGAAAGTATTTTAAAGAAGGGAGCGTTTTAAAAAATTGTTGAGGGAACACTGCATTATAACATACGTAACTCCCAGGTGTGCATCATTATAAATCAGCATCTCTAGGTACCACATTAAGTTCTCCATCAAAGGTCCAACTCCATCCTACACCTCACAACTGATCCCTTTTACCCAACTTAGCTACCCCTATTTCTGCTGCCCTTCTGCTAAACACTAATTTGCTCTTATCATCTAAAACTTTATTTTTATTTTATTTAGTTCATTGTTTGGTTTCTCTCTATACCACATATGTGTGAAAAATACAGTCTGTCTTTCTTCATCTGATTTATTTCACTAAGTATCATATCCTCTAGCTCTATCCATGTTATAGCAAATGGCAGAATTTTTGTTTGCTTTTTTTTAGAGTCGAGAAATTTACATTGTGTTTATTATCATAACTTCTTTATCTACTCATCTGCTAATAGGTACATAGGTTCTTTCCAGCTCTTGGCTATTGTTAAATAACTGCGGTTAAAACAGGGGTACATACATATCTTCAAATGAGTGGGTTTAATTTCTTCAGGTAAATATTCAAAATGGGATATCTAGACTGTATAACATTTCTATTTTTAATTTTCTTGAGGAATCTCCATAATGGCTACACCACTCTACATTCCTACTAGTTTTCTACATGGGTTCTGAGAAGATCATTTTAGTTGGAAGGGGATATAGTAAAATTTTACCATCATGGGCTTGGATATAAAAAGAATAATAAGAATCATAACAATCACAGTAAAGATCAACAACCCAGGTTCAGATCTGAGGCTCCATGTGCACATCTATGATGATGGCTTCCGCCACTGCCCATCTTCCTGTCAACTCAACATTCTTCCAGTAACAGCTCTCACATTTTGTTCTGGAGATGATCCCATCATTATTCTAAGTCCTCTTTGGAGAGAGGAACTTGTCTGTCTCTAGGTCCAGGGAAGAGTGTAATCCAGGACTAACGCTCTCAGCATATTCTACTATGTGAACACCAAAGATGGCTTGATTACTATAAATGGTCCCATCAAAGGTAACCCTGACACTTCTGGGGAAACTACTCAAAACAAAGGTTTTTGCTTTACCAGGTCCATGACTGCTATCATGCTACCATAGGAGAGATGTTCTCCTAGAGAATGGAGCCACCACAGGAGGAAGCAGTGAGCGACAATATGGAGAAACCAGGTTCAAATGAAGAGCATTTGGTCTCTATGAATCAGGCAGCCATGTCTAAACCGAGTCGTGATCCTTGAGTTTTTACCCGTATAAGTCAACAGATAACTTTTTTTCCTGCTTTTCTGACATCCATTTAAGTTTGGTTTCCATCACTGGCAACCAAGTGTCTTGACAAGTAGAGCTAATAACCACTGACATGTCTTTAGTCAACTTGTCCCTCCTAAAGTTGTGAAGAGTTTTTGTAAAATAACATACATAAAAGTTTCAGCATGGGTCATCCAAGATTATTTAATATTGACTGACTGGGAAAGTATTTGCTGAAGATTAATAAGCTGCATGGAGAATTCAACTAAACAGGAGCTCCTAGAGGAAGAAGGGACTGGAGAGTGTACTAATTTTGCTCTCCTGAAGTTCCTCGGTTTTGTTTTCAGGCTTAGAGTGGCTTGGCATCTAACATGACAAGGCTAAGAACAGGGAGGAGAAATGGGTTAGGTCATGTTCATTTATGTCAATCACTTTCACTTTCCAAGGTATAGTATTTCAAAGGAACAGCTTGAGACATATAAAAGAAAACAAAATAGGTCACTTGGGCCATCGGGAGTCTTTCAGGAAAACCTATTCTGTCACAATCAGGCTAAACTGAACTGAACTGTATAAAACTAGCATATGACTTCAGAATAACACCAATACCAGTAATTTGGGACTTTTTTTCTTGTGGTTCTGTAGCCTGTTTTTCATACCTCTTTATTGTAGAGGGAAATTAATAATGACATAAAATAGTCTAATTATTTCCTTCTGGTATATAATTTGATAACCAACAATTTAAATACTATGCCCATATTGAAATATGCATACATTTCAAGATGTTTTTGAAGTTCTTTAGAATTTATTTTCTTTAGTGTTTCTTCTTAGTAAACAAGGTCAACCACATCACATTGGGACAAGGGTAAAAAGAAAGGAAATGTGCTTTTCAAAATTATTAGAATCTGGCTATTCGGTACACTTTGTTTTGTGATTTCTTGAAGAAAAGTAGATATGTTCTTCTCAGCTGCATGTGACTTAACCAGAAAAATTTAAAACTTTATTTCTTTAACACCAACAAAAAATGTTTCAGCTATTTCAAACACTAAACATACGTTAACAATTGAATAATTCTTGTCATTTATAATTTTGTAAAACCAACTTCAGAAGCATAGCAGGATATTCAAATGAAAACATCACATAGTCCACTGTTAAATTTGGTCTTAACACTTAATAAAAGAAATATAAGGACAGGGAAACAGACACAAGAGAGAAAGATCTAGTCAACCTTCCTGAATTAACTTGAGAATGAGAATAAGAGAACCAGCCTAATCATGTTTGACTTAAGTGTAAAATACTTCAGCAATTTTTACCAAAAATGATTATGTTACAGACTAGGTGACTTTAAATAGAGAACTTGAGGTGCATGCTGGTGGCTCAAGTGTTAAGTCTACAGGAAGCCCAAGGATCCAAGTTCACGACCCAAAGCCTAGTGAACAACCAAGATGAACTATTAGTAAATAAATAAACACTTCTTTCTGCTTGCCTGTCTATTTGTCTTCCTTCCTACCTTCTTCCTTTCTCCTAAAAAAAAAAAAAAAAGAAAGAAAAAAGAGAGAGAGAGATCCTGAATTAAGCAAGCTGGTATAGTCCAATATTCATCCTTTTAATGGCGCCCTCCACACACATTCACATGAATGTGAATATTTCCTGCATATCTAGATAGATACAAAGCTATACCTTGGATTATTTTCATTTTTTAAAATCGTTTTATCACAGAATAATACATACTTAATAGATACAATTTTACAAGTTTGGAGGTAAGTTATATACACAACTGGGATTCTTTTTCATCATACTTTAGAATTTCCTCTTCAATCATGCATTGGATTTATTTAGTCTAACTCCCAAGTGGTTCCAGCCTCAAAGTTAACCCCAATTAAGACTTTTTTAAAACTCATGAAGCAAATAATCTTTTCTAAGCCGTACTCTCCAATGGAAGTATAATACCAGACAGATGCATAATTTAAAACTTTTTAATAATGATATTTTTAAAAAGTCAAAAGAAATAGGTAACATTAATTTTAATAACATGTCACATAGCAAAATAGTTTTGGAACACTATATCTTCAACATGTAGCAAACATAAAATTTGCTGATGAGTTGTTTTCCTTTTCTGATGCTGTCTTTGGAACCTAGTAAGCATTGTATACCAACAGCACATCTCTATGTATGCCAGCCGCACAAATCTACTGACTTCCTACCCAACGGTAATGCAAAAGTCAACAATGGCTCTTTCTAGGACAATTCTCCCCTTTGAAATCTAGTGCTTTATAGCAAATACAGCATCTCCATTCCCCCTGTTTCCCATTCCTTTTCAACATCGTTCATCATGAGGAGTCATTAAGAGAAATCAAAAGCTCATAATTTCTGAACACAAAATTTATTTAAGGAAATAAAAAGTTCCAACAGACATGAATAACTAAGAAAAAATTAAATCAGATGCTAGATGTATATCCAATAATAATCTACTCAGTCCAGTGATTTGACACAACAGAAAATCAGATTGTTTTGCATATTCACTAGAACATTAAAACACGAAATATTTGGAGGAAAGTACAATCATTTAATTCTACGAGGCCAAGAAAGACAAGTTTTAACTGAGTTTTGTAATCTAACATTTGAGTTTCTAGTTAAAAGAGCATTCATTTTAGATAATACTCAGTATGAACTAGCTCTAAACTTTTCTAATACATCAGCCAAATATACACTTTTGGACTACAAACAACGGTGGGAAAACACTGACTTTCCTCAGATTCACTCCCTCCTTCTCATCTTGAAGCTGAAGAAAATAGCCAAGGAACACTTAGAGAAAGCATTGTCTTTCTTTTTCGGGGAATAATAATGTTATGCTGATACCCATGGTGATCTGTCAATTGGTTTAAATCCTACGGAGAAAATCATATAACCAATTTCTTATAATCATAGCAACTTCTCTAAGAAACTTATTCTTTCTCTACAGTATGACTTTATGGTCTTCGTTACCATACCCTTTATCTGCTCTGTGCTCACTTAAATTTCCTTTACTCGATGCTCTTGGACCATACTTACTTCAATTGCATATTTTATCCTTCCTACCTCCCAGTCTGCTTCTAAGAATTTCCAAAGCTAAGTAGGTATAGGGACTTTATACAATGAAAATCCACAGGTGCTAGACAAAAACCAGTTTTAGTGCAGACCCTTCCCTGACATTAACAGTGAGTTTGAATAAGGTACTTCGTTTCTTAGATTCTCTTCTTACATTAAAATGGAAATAAGTTCTCATGAAATGGCACAAATGTTAATTTTAGCTATTTATATTACTGTCATTATTGAAATTAACCCAATAGTGGAACTCACAAAATTTTACCATTGATCCCTATAAAATTCATTTCTAAAAGATTTTGAAAGTCTCTAAAGAAAATTACTACGGTTTTTAAAAAATCTCATTCTATTGGCAGACAGGTAGACAAATATTTATGTAGATAATGATATATTTATAGGAACAAAAATATTCTATCTCTCTTCAAAGTTGATCAGTAAAGTAGACAACTATCTGATGCTGTTCCTTCTTACCGTATTCTAAGACAATGGTTTTAGGAATTATTCTATAAGATATTCAAAGTATTAAATTATATTTCAAAAGAGGGCTAGGAAATAAATTTTATGTGCCTTTTAAAAATCTGGTGAGCTTTTCTAAACTTTTTATATGATTAAGGTCTTGTGAATAGTCAGAAAAGAAATATATTATTGTTATATATTCTAAGTTTACATGACTACAGAACCTTTTTTTTCAAAGCATTGTGAAGGACTCGCATTCCACAGGTCATAGTTTGGGAAATGTTACAGGCATCTAATACTTTCTCTTCAACTCAGTCATAAAACTGACTCATTAGCTTAGTTATGTAACCTTTGTAGTTCTTGCCATTTTACTTGACATGTAAATCAGAGGAACAAATCCTTGCCTTGTTCCAAATCATCCTGAAACAATTTTGTGAAGACTCTCAAATTTTTGTTAATCCATACTTATATTCAGTGTAAACAGAATTCCAAAAGAAGACATAGTAATTAGAAGGACAAGAGGAGGAAAGCCAAATTTTCAAAGAGAGCATATTCAGAGTTTTAAGTTTAAACGAAATTGAATATCCAAGCTTTGAGTTAAGGGATTAAGTTACTAAATAAAAATTAAATGCAGAATTGTAAAAAGTCACATGCAAAAACCTATCATATGTAACTAAATACCCTCTTATAATGAACGCTTATGTAAAATCACCATTGTTTATTAACTATTGGAATGTAATTTGTGATTCTTAAGTTGCTCAAAATCAGAATTCTAAAAGGTATAAGTAAGTTAAGTTTATACTAATATTGAACAATAACAAAATTACTTTCAAAGTTATATTTCTCAAATGAATTTTTTTAGGATGTTCCACATTTGGAAGGGATTTAAGTAACTTTTTGTGAAAGATACTCAAATGCAATGGAAGCAGCAGTATATATATATTTTGAGGTGTTAGTCTTATTTTAGTCTTTCTATAAAAATCGAAGCCTTTCTATCTGAGTCATAATCAATCTGCCATTATTACATGAGCTACATACTATTCACAGGCATCTTGGGAATTATGACAAACACCTGAATTTTTCCAAGGATTTCTTTCTTTTGTTCTGTTTAGAAAGAATTGCAATTTAAGACTGCTCAGATCACAAAATGCAGATGAAATTAAAACCAATAGGAGAGAAAGAACATGAATGACTTTGCAGATCACCAACCATCTATTTTAAAGAAGAAACTATATCTCTGGTTCTAGCATAATACAACCACCAGAAATAAAACTGTAATTGCCCACAATTTTAATACATTTAGGATTTAGCTACTTTATATTCTATATTGTCTGCCTCTATTATATGCATCCATTTAATATGCATGGAGGTAACTAGGTGTGTGGGAGGGAGGGAGAGAGAGCCTCAAAAATGGATCCATTTTTCTATAAATTTGTATTAATTATAATATTAGACTGGATATTTGGGTGGGATAAGGGCAGCAAGATAATCATCTACAATTAGGTATCAATTTTCTCAGGAAGCTTTAAAACATGAGTAATCTCTGACATTTGTAAGCTCACCTTTCAGATAGAAGATTAAAAACAAAAAAATGTATTGGTACCTAAACCTTGTTTGAGATGCCAAAACTTTAATCAGTGATTTGTTCACTAAATGTCTGCCAGTGAAATGAACTCACTGATTCATTTCTCACTTAAAAAAACTCTTGTTTTCATATCCTATTGACTTGTCATGAGTTACCTTCTATCTAACATTATGCACAGTAGACAATGTTCACTTGGAACTAAGTTGCTATCCTAAAAGATAACTCAATGCTAGTCAAAGATAAAAGACTGGATCTCTGTGATATTACAAATGGTCAATAGGACCAATTCCTAGATGTCATTGATGGAGGCACAATTCACATTTTGTTGTTTATACTTAACAGCTTTCATTGAAGGATCTCTAAAGAGCTCAGAGGCTCAGAAGCCTCTAGCTGCTTCTGAAGTACCACTGACACCCAGTTCACAGCAAGCCGAGAGATAACTGCCCGAGGTCACTCATGAGAAGCAGTTGGGAAAATCAAATCCAGGGGTTGCATGCTCTTATACCTGTTTTCATCTCAAGAACACCTAGCGGGGGGAGGGGGTTCACAATATGCCAGTCCTCAACTGTGTTTATTATTTCCATTTAATAAGCATTCATCTAGGAAGAACGCAAGAGCCCAAATGAAAATAAATAATACTTATTAGTGAATAATGGTTTGTTCCAGTCTCTGGGTCTAAAACAAAGTAACCTCATCAAAAGATAAATATCAGCACTGCCCTTGGAAGTCAACAGGTAACAATAAATAGGAACAAATGGAAAGAAACAAGAAAAACCACTCAGAGAGTTGGGAGATTGATTTTTGTATATCAATGATATATTTTGTTATGGCTCTTTTTCTAACTCCTTGATTGGGTAATAGCCCAATTACATTAGACACAAGAACTACTCTTTACTAGATTCTACTCCATTTGGATCAGATATGGGGTTTTACAGAGGAAGAAAAGGGGAGATCAGTTTCTAAAGAGTTATCATTTGGGGGGATGAAAAACAACTGTTTGCTCATTTCTATAGATTTTATACGACCTTAGAGCAGTCATTTGGCTGCACCATATTCCCTTCAGAGAAGTTGATTTGTAGCAGTAAGTTAGCTCAACACAATCTCTCTTTGGAGACATGTATTAGAAATTTCTAAAAGACATCCTGGTGTCTTGTTCATGGTGCTTCTAACTGTCATCATTGTCCTATAGCAGAGAAAAAGATGGACAGCATTTAAAGATATATGGTTACGTAATGGAGGCCAAGGTCAGGAAATAAGGTTGATCCTCAGGAAGACATAGGCCAAGGAACCAGAAATCAGTCATCAGTCTGACAACTCCCTTCCTCTCTGGTAGACAGAAACTGTGCCTGCTTGTATTACAAGATTTTCTCCCTAAAACGACTCTGTCCACACCCTCTTCCTCCATACTCGACAAAATTGGTTATCACAGAACTAATTCATTTCCCACATTCAGTCTCTCACAATTACAATAGAAACTCTTTATCTAACACTGAAATTTCAGTCCTATGGACTGAAAAAGTCAGAGTGGGGAAAAAATAAATAAATATATATATATATAATATATATATAATATATAAAACAGCATGTCAACTGATATTAGCATGGGTTTTGCTATCACACCAATGTAGTTTTAAATATAACTACAAAATAACTATGTCATCTTGGGCAAGTAATATTAACTCCTCTAGCTTTTATTTTACTTTTAAAACAGAATAGTGGAAGTCATTTCATGGGGCTCCATACAAATTCAATAAAAGAATATGCATAAAAACATCTTTCACAGTTCCTGACATATCATAGGTACTTACCAAATTGGAGCTCTGTAGAATGATAGTTTTACTATCTTTCCTTTTCATTACTATCCTTCATAAGTGCCAGATGCATGCAAATACCTAAAAGAACTATTTTTGACAAAGCAAAAATAAGTCTCTATGTAAAGGAGTGAAAATCTGTAGAGAGATTAGATTTTTGTGAGCTGCTTTTAGATCATGTTGAATCTGCTTGAGAAATCTTGGGGCATTCTTAAGTATGTCTGCTCTTCTACCCGAAGGAAACCTCTTTATGTTTTGAAGAGACCCCATCTTTACTTGAAACATTGTGAAAAGAAGTTCCCATATAGGGAGATAAAATAAACAAAGAGAAATTATAGAAATTTAATTGGCCACAGATGCAGTGAAAAGAGAAAAGGTATGGGGGCAGGGGAGAAGAAACCTGCAAATGTTTTCATCAAATTAACATCAAGCATAAGTTAGATGAGACTGGAAAGATAATTACCTGCCTAGAAAAGCAATTAAGCTTTTGTCTTTACTTGTGCTGAACAGCTAATGTGGCCATTAGGTCGAAATCACAAAAGTAGTAATACTGGTCGTATATTTTAGATGCACTTTTTCTGGAAATATCTATAAATTTGAAAATATTAATGTTCAGTGTGAAGACAGAACCACATACACCCAAATCCTGTGAAAGAGTTCATTCTCACACAGGTAATCCCTCTCACTAGATCTAGATTAGATGTTATGATTTGAACTGCCCATAATACGACGGTTATTTTGAAGCCACCCAAGAGTTCCCTCTGCTTTATTGGAAATGCAGACTCTGCTAATCCTTTCTTGATAACTTTAGGCTTTTCCCCAGGTCAGATTACTCATTTTGCTTGAGTCCTTCTTAAGAGGGTATCAAGGATTTTTATTTTTATCATATAAATCATTCATTTGCATTTAGAAGACAAAAAGTTGAGAATAAAGTCTTCAGCCAATTATCATTAGTGGTTACATCTCAATGCAGAAAACTGCATAATCACAAAAGATCAGAGAGAAATAATACATCTGTTTTATTCCTCTTGGTATTCTCATCAAAATTGTGGAGATTTTTAATATTCTCCTCTAGATCTCATTTCACCTCATTAACTATCTTTGTTTTATACAAGAAACATGCTCGCCCTCTCAACAGCCTGTATTTCTAATTCTCTCTTATCCATAATTGTTCTCTTATTCCTTCCCTTTAACTCTCTCGTTGCTTTACTTTCTTAATGGGACAAAAAGTATAAGATAAAAGATGTTTCTACTGATGTGAGTGAGCATATTTTGTAATTTATATTTCAGCAGAAAGTGAGAAAGTTATTTGACTCAGTATCTCTAAAGAAACAGGCATCATATAGCTGCTTTACAGCATTTCAAAGAAAAATTAGCTTTGTGTCTCTTACATTATTGAAAGAAAACTCTATTTCATCGATAGTATTATCAAAAGACAAAACCAACAGAGGAAACCTGTGAGACACAAAAATAAAACTGCAAAGGCAAGTCATCTATTAATATAAAAAATTAAAACTGAAAAATAATAGGAAGAGCAATTATGCAACAATGAATAAAGTCAAATCCTCTTCAGAAGAAGTGTTAATCAATAAAAATTTAATGAAAAATAAAATTTGTTGCAACAGAACATTTTCAAAGTTTCAAAGACAGGGGGAAAAGCATCCCCATTGAATCAAAACCAAATAAATTATTATCAAGCATGTTTTATAAAGCAGCTTAGCTAAAACAATACCAAAAACTCATGAAAAATCATTCAAATATAACCAAACTATCTTGAACTCACACTAGATTTTTATTCCATAGTTTATAGCATATACAGAAGCATTCTTGATCATAGCAGAATTAATATTTTGGCATTCATAAAAAAACAGTAGATACAGTGTATTTTAATTAAATGATAAAAATCAAAACACAATAAACTTTAAGTGAAGATCTAAATGTAAAATTAAGAAACATTTTAGGGTTGATTTCATATAATATATAATCCAGCAATATCAGCATACATTCTTACTAGAATAGTCTCACCAGAAAGAAATCAGAAAGAGACAATGGATTTGACACTCAACAAGACTGATAAAATATACTCCATACATACTAGAAATATACTAATAACATTTGACCAACCTTCTCAGGTCAGAAGTGCTGCTATCTCTGTGAATATTCAATTATTAGAAAATACATTTAAATCAAATCCAAACTGGTGTGTTTTACAGTTTAATTTTCAATGAATGAATTTTTAAAAATGCCTCTCAATCCTCCAGCTCTATAAAGAGTCTCACTACATATCCACATGAAAAAGAACACCTACTAGAGAAGACATATTGAGGCTTTGATTTCTTGTCTGTGGGATGAGATTGACAAAGCTAAGCAACAATGAATGAGAGAACTATTGCACTAATAGGTATTTCCAACTGTTTCCCTTGGAAATGGCAATGAGGCTAATAACAGCATGCAATAACAATAATGAATCTTATTAGCTTTTCACGATGATGATGATGATTACCCTAGGTTGAAAATAAGATTACAAGAGAGAATATTTTGCAAGATGTTCCGTGAAATTATAAATGAAATATGTTCTCTTCCATATGTACAACACTTCTTCCAGACAATGTGCAAGGTAGCAGTGATTTCTTTGGTGCATAATAACAGAAAGATCATTCCAATCATGCAAATCAAATTTGGGCTATTGTTTCTTTTAAAAGAAATATACTTTCTTTTCCCATAACTGCAATATTACTTCTTATCTGTATGTTAGGGAAAAATCCTCTTGCTCCTAACATAAAAATTAGCTAATACCTGACTATGGATTAAGTTATCTTTAAACTTCGTTTTTTTCAAGATAAAATTAAATACGTTTCACTCAAACCCTAGAATTGTGGTTTATATTAAAAATACCTAAAGTCAAATCCCTCTATATACTAATAGCACTCGCTTCAGATGATCACATTTGTTCAAAAATGGCAGTCCTATTTGCAATCAAATGGATGTCAACCATGCATCCCAAAAAGTAGTATCTTGATGAAACAGCAGATGGTATGAGGATATGACCATTTCAAGGCACAGTTAGAAATATTGAGAAAGGTTTCTCTTTCAGTAGTATATATGAGTTTCTTCCAACAGAATGAGTACTGTGAATGATGAAACATCTTTAATACCATGAAACTCTGTAGAGCATTATATATAGTTTTCCATCCTGATTGAGTTCCAAAGGCGAAAATGGATAATGAAGAAAGAAAGCTGACTCGACAATTTGGGTAGCTGATGAGAAATATGTCACCTAAATGTTAGCCAATATTTGCCCCATAATTTAAAATCTCTTTCCATGAAATGGAATTATTTCATATAATTTATTGTGGCTTTCCTTATGGTCACATAAAAGTCTCTTCCATGCTTCTATCCCCAGCCATTATAAATATCTTTCCAATGGGCTATAATGAGGTCTGTCTGCTTTCCTCCCACAGGAGAGCTATCCAGTTTAACACGAAACGCTGGAACTTTTCTGGGGTAAATAATGATGCCTTCCTCAAAAAATCTCTCCAGGGTGCCATTTTTATGCCTGGCACTAGGTTCTGAGTGTTTATCTCTTCTGGAACTCTACTCTAAAAGGACAAACAGACATTTTTTGGACACTTAGAGCTGCTACACAGTCTTGAGTCATTTCAAAGGTGGTGTGAGCCTCTTTCAGATGATGAATTCAAAGACAGGAAGAAAGAGTGGTGCGAAAGCAGTTAGACCAGAAGTCAGTAAAGATGGATAGAAATCCTGCTTTTTTCCTGAACTGCATCTTCTTTGAGCACTGAGGCTCAGTTTCCTCACTTACCCAAGGAGTGAGTAATGAGATGACTCACTAGAGATTTTGCCATGCTTCCTTTCTTTGCTGTTACATCATCTTATTTCTAATTCTAATTAATTGTTTTCAATAACATCAATGAAATTGATTGCCAACTGGTCTACATTTTGCATTTCTTCTGCTAACCATTTTGTCTGATGTCCCTGTATTTACTTTCCATAGCGCTTTACTTTCCATCATTGCTATACTAGTGGTTCTTAACATTTATGATTTCAGAACTGGTGAGAACTTAAGGGGAACTGTTAGCACTTGACTCTATCCAATGGTTAGTAGGTAGAAATGTGGATACGAAGTTGTCCGTTTTTAAAAGAACCCAGAAATCTAGATTTTTATATAAAGTCTCCTAATTTTTAAATGTCATCATTTTTTTTAGAAAATTGAACCCCCTGCAAGGATTAAATAAAACACATTGTTGAGATAAACATAGCCTATGATAATTTCAATAGATGCCCAAGGACCAACTGTCTTCATTCTGTATTTTGAGGATCATCAGCATAAACATCGCAGATGGATATAACTACTCAGCTGTGGAGCAGATTGGCAGTTAGTGTAACCCACACCTTTTCCATGTAGGGAAACTGAAATTTAAAGACTTGAAAAGACTTTCTCAAGGACAGGTGTCAAATTAGTAAGAAAATTAGAACAAGACTACAAGTTTCACCCTTCCCAGTGAAATGTCTGTACCTTATAGCCTTCCTTCCCCCTTTATCAACATGTCCTGTTAGAAAAATGGCATACTTTCCAATTTCAGATGGAAGTGTCTCATTATGGAGTTGCTTTTCCTTAGGTCACTGTGTACATTATTCATCTTATTCGTTTATATAAAATCTGGTATCTAAAATTAAATTGTAATGAAATAGATGTAGTTTATTATACAAACACACTTTCATAGATTCAGATAGATATCGATATAAACAATGAGGTCTTTAACAAAGTGTATTTCCACAAAATCTTCCCTTTTGTGCACACTTTGGACAATACCTCCATCATATTGACTATTATTATAGACAATGTCCTTCCCTTTCTTAAATTCTTTGCCTGGAATATGTGCTTGCTACTTCTTGGATACTATTTAAATCACAGTGGGAGAATGCAAGTTCCCACAGCTCTGCGAAAGCTATTTAGATGTTTTGTTATTTTTAAACCAGTGGCTTGAGTCTGACTTCTCACATACAGAGCACAGAAAAATGGCTGATGGTGGCCAAAGAAAATGGAAGGAAAAACAGCATGGTAACAAGAGATAATCTGTATTTTTTCTTTTAAAAACTGTCACTGCATTCAGTAATTTTTAAGCCACAGTTATACAAACACTACAGGAAAAATTGTACACAGGGGTCCTTTTGATAGTACTGCTCAATAAGAATGAAAATTAATGAATAGTAGAAATGAAAATGAATATCTCTGGGAACATTCAATCTACCTGAATCATTTGCAATCCCCATTAAATGATATGAATGTTTGCAGACCTAAGGGATCAATAACTATATTCTCTTTCTTCTCCTATTTCTCCTCTTTCAAAAGCACTAAATCAGTGGATGAAAACTAGAAATCCCCAGGTCAGCTCTCATCTGCAGTTTATTTATACTTTGTTACTCTTTATAGAGTTATAAAAATAATTTTTGTTAGGGTGTTCTTGAAATTAAGCTGTCCACTTTGAAAGCATGGAAGTTTTTACATTCACACTGGATTTTTTTAAGTGCAATGTATATTTATTGAGCACCTATTATGTGTTGGGGGAAAAAACTAGAGTACCAAGTTGTAGGGTCAATACGATCTCAGCTTTGTAGACACACATTTTATGTATGATAGTACTATATAGTACCAGGGAAAGATGGAAAGAAAAAGAACACATCAAAATATTAATAATAGAAAGATAGGATATATGTGCATTTTAGGGGGTTTGCACCTATTTTTTCTTATATTTTTTCCTATTTTCTGCAATGATTATATTTCTATAATTTCAAAGGTGCATTTGAAAATGGTCTCCAGCAAGTATCCCATTAAAGTATAGGTTTTTCATTAAGATGTAGCAATATGAGAGTAGGATTCTGACCTCTTAAATAATGGGAATATCTGGGAAAAACTAACCAAACCTAAGCTATCTGCTTTCTTTAAAAAGAATCTATAATTCCACTTCCCCACAGTCTGCAGCATGCTTATTTGTGTCTGTAACTCTGAACCTACTTAAATATTTCCTTCTATCTAAACCTTATCACCCCATGTGTTATTTATGGGACATTGGTAGTGATTTACAAGTGTGAATGTTTGCTCTAGAGAATGCATGCCACACTGAAAAGACAGTTTTTAGGCTGTGTCTGTATAATTCCAAACAAGTTTTTTCAGTGTAGAAAAACAGAGGCATCCCCACCAAATTGACACTTGTTTAAACCAAGTTTCCAATCAATTGAATGTAGGTGGGAAAGATGGGAAATAATTCTCCATGAATCTCTTGTATTGTTGGTTATCTGATGTGACAGAATTGATTGTCTTCTCATTCTGGACAACCACATCAAAGACTTGTGAATAGTGAGTAGCTTTTGGAGAGAGAGATGACATCTTCACCAGAACAAAGACAGTCTGGCTTTCTTCCCATTAAAAAAGGGCTTGGGTTCCCTCCATGCAGGGTTTCTCTTGTAGAAAGCAATGCACTAATGGTCAGATGTTAATCTGAGATAATTGATCTTATCCCTCCCTGTCTTCTCAAACATACATAAAACTGCTCTAGGATAATGTGTGATTTTGTAAATAGATCAAATCTCAGATAAATGGGGTAAAATCTCAGGTCCTTCACAAACCTGGCCAAGTCACCCTATTCACCAGCTTTTAAGAATTAACTGAAGTTCCGAAGTTGGCATTCTAATCGTTTTTTTGTGGGGGTTGCAGGGTGGGGAGGCTGTTTCTTCTGAACAATCTTTATGTCCTCATTTTCTCAATTTCATCTATAAAATTAATTGTAGGTGACAGTATCTGTATTTTTTCTCAATATTTTATTTTAGTAACTTTGCTTTATAAATTAAAATAAAGCTCATATGTATAGGTTCCCCATATGTGCAGTTTCCCCATTCCTCAGAGATGTATCAACACATCACGCCCTCCACCACATCACCAAGTGATCTTCACCATTGTCCAATGGGCTCCACCACCACTTGCTCCTCCCCACCCCGCCCTTCTATTCCCTGCTGGCAACCTCAGTCCTGTTACAAGTATTCAAGGGTTGGGTTTGGGTCATTTGCTCCTTTGTTTTGTCTACTGACATTCCACAAATGAGTGAGGTCATCCAGTATCTACCATTCTCATTTTATTTCACTTAGAATAATCCCCTCTAGATCCATCCATGTTGATTGAAATGACAGGATTCCATCTCTTCTAAGGGCTGTGTAGCATTCCATTGTGTATATAGACAACATCTTTATCCATTCATTTGGCTTTGGACACTTAAGTAGTTTCTAGTTCTTAGCTATTGTGAATAGGGCTGCAATAAACATGGGGATGCATACATCTCTGTGAGTTAGTGCTTTTATATCTTCCAAGCAAATACCCAGAAGTGGGATGGTGGGATCACATGGAATTTCCATCTTCACCAACTTGAGAAATTTTCATACTCTTCTCTCCAATGTAAGTCATTTATATATTTTCAAATGTGCTCATTACTTCACTCTTAACATTCACATCAGGAAAAAGTTTATAAGCCTTCTGCATAGGTATTCAGAATATTCCAAAATAACCACAGGAAAAATATCCAATAGTGGAGTCCTGGTCCATTCTGGAAGTGGTCTCATCGACTTAGATTTATTGTGATTTGGAAAATAAACTTAAACTTGCGGTAAATTTTATAAAAATCATCATTATCTAAACCTAAATTTGTTTAGCAAAGTACCTGGAAAATAGTGTTTGCTTAATAAATTAGAGCTTTGATTAGTATTATTATCCTAGCCTTTCTCATTAAAAGATCTCTATTCCAGTTTTATCTACATATCTATTTTCTTCACTGTGCTCTCTTAAGCAGCACATGACTAAAATGTTTTCTCCTCAGATGCACGGAGTTATAAATGTTCTAACAAATCATCAGCACTAACATCTAATTCAAGGTAGCAGCTAGTACAGCTTCCTGATAGATGCCTAATACAGCCTCTGCTTGAATAGATTCAGTGACAGAGAAGTCACAGTCTTTAGTAAATATTATTTGTGAACTTCTCATCCACTAGCTTTTTAAAACATGAGAATATTTTTTATAAGAGAAGAACACTAAGATCCCAGATAAAGATGATTTTTATGACTAGATTTTTTTTCCCTAAAACATATTGATTTTATCGACAAAGCAAAAAACATATAGGAACAATGAATTTTACCTCACTCATTAAATGGTTTGTATATTGAATTGCATGTGCAATTAGTTTCGGTGCTTATTTTTTAATGTTACATATCCATATATGATTTTTTATATGTGCAGAACTTAGGATTCTCTATAAATGCAATACTGGCTACCAGGAATTAAGAAAAATCTTATGCATTATACTATAGAGTGGGAAAGAATATCTTTGTATGTTATAGATCACCTTTGACATGATACAGAGCTCAATAATAATTGAGGATAAATAAATAATATTACAAACAGGGTAAATATAAAGGGGAACATAACCATCTAATTTAAAATGTATAAATTAGCTTTCCCAAAGTGTTGGTAACTTGAATGCAATTCAAAGTGAATTTGGCACAAGGCTGTATGATAACACATGAAAATGTTGGAAACGAAGTAGTTCAAGTACAAATGTACGCCTCCTAAACGTCTTGATAACATATTTTACCTAGTGTGGGCCCAAACGGTAAAAAAGAATTGTGCTTAAGACTCAAGGAAGCAGAAATCATTACACTACATTAACTTAAATTGCACAGGCTCTGTTGAGATCTTGGGAAATCATTCTGTTGAGAAAAAGCTTAAATTGTAGGTGGCATATTTGCTGTATAACGAACCTGAGTTATCAAAAGAATTAACTAATCTTATCAGCCACCTATTGTTAGGCCCATTGTGAAATCTATTATCATATTTCCCCACAGAAAAATTCCCAGTAATTCAACCAAATGAAGTTATTGCATTTCACTCTATTAATCTATTTTTACTCTTGTTGAGGCATTATGGGAAATAATAGCACTTCATGGAGTTTTAATGTAGTGGAGGGTCTTTTGATAGGGATATGAAATATCTACCTTAGAAAGACCCTTGTAGAAAGGGTCCGTACCTAAGACACTGTGAATTTCTCCAGAAGAGAAGCTTGGTGTGGATTCTCTTCTCTAAGCAAAAGGGTCAAGAGACAATAGAAAGAAGAACTTAAAAAAAAAAAAAAAACCTGAAAAAAACGAGGATGTATCAAAACTGCATTTAAAATGAAAAACAGAGGACATATCTAAGTGTGATAGAGAGAAATCATACAATAAATATTTGAGTTTTTTTTTTTTTTTTTTTAAAGAATGAAGACTTTGACAAGCAGTTATTGAAGGAAAGGCTATTTAAAAGTCAGATTTCAGCATGAGCTAATTTAAAAGAATGGGAAAGAAGAAAGCTAAATTCAATAAAGTGACAGGAGCATCTTTGAGTATAAAAGTTTAAGGCGAGCTGGAAAGGTCCTTTGGCATTATCATATGGTAATTGACCTGACAGCAAGCAAGGGCCATGTAGTAAGCTTATTTTTATTACTCTTTTATTTTTATCTAACCGGCATCCATTTACCTTACTCTGATGGTAGTGTTCTGATATGCCTGGGGCGACTGTATCTTCCCTTTGTTTGTTTAACATTTGCCTGTTTGGTTGGGGTTTATGTGTGTATACTTGATAGGTTTTTCTTCCCTTACCCTTGGATACTGGACTTGTGTCCTTGGGCTTGCATGGCCTGCACCTTAGTCGCTGAATCACAGGGAAGTGCCACACTTAACATTTTTTGAAGTACAATGTAAAGAAAGTATAGCACCCAAATCATATGACCATGAATTTTTATACACCTAAAATATGTAATTAATAACCAGATCAATATTTCTAGAAATTCAGAAGGCCCATTTGCACAGCCAGCCTATTAATTCTCCACAAAAGAGACTCTTCTGCTCACCTTTATCACCATATATTAATTTTGCCCATTTGAATATTAAATAGACACAAATTGCTTCTTCAAATCAGCCTACATCTATGAACTTCACCTATACTATTACATACAGAAGCATTTCATCCTTTTTCTTTGTTGTATAGTATTCTGCTGTGCAAATATAACTCAACTTATTTATCCATTCCACAGTTGGTGAAAATTTGGGTTGTTTGCAGTTAAAAATATCAGATATCCAAATATATAGACATATATATGTGTGTCCACATATTTCAGTACAAGATATTCATGTATGGAGTGACCGGATATTTTCCCTAAGTACTACAATTGACCGGGTTTTCTTTCATAATTATGAAGTGTTCCTCTCCATTTTACTCTTAAAAGTAAAGCGACAAAGCATAGTCAGTATTTATTTATCATAATAGTTGACTAGTCTATCAAATGGAATCTAATTAGACCTTCAAAAAATTCCATGTACTATAAAGTGATCTTAACTAACCTATTATTATGATTCTTTGAGAATGATTTTAGAACTTTTTATTATAGATTACTAAAATTAACTTCCTAAGAAAGTGTAAGCGCACAGAACAATTTCTTATTCAAAAATATTTTTGGTGTTTGTGGGATGATCACATGTTTAATGATCTGTTCACAACACACACACACACACACACACACACACACACACACACCAAGGAACAGACCCTACATGCTAGTTCATGGAAATCTTCAGCATCATTTACATATTTACTTTTTTTCATTATAAAACTTGACTTTCTTTAAAACATCTCATGATTGAACTTATCTAGCCATTTTCCTTTTATTCAGTTCATGTATTATTGGTGCAGCTTTAAGAAATTGATTATACTATTTATTTGACATTCCTGAGACTTTAAATGAAATGTAAGTAACTTACATTTAATTCCATCTCTCCTCTAAGCACTATTTCAATCAATGAGTTCTATATACATTATATATCTATTCATTATCAATTACCTGTCCATTTATATACTTGTTTACATTTTTTTCTTGAATATACATTCTAAAATCCAGATTTAAGTGTTGATGATTTTAACTGTCATATTGAATATCACAGAATTTGTAACCATTAAAATTGTGTTCCTAAGGATTACTTTGATCAGTTTGTGAAATTTAGCCTACATACACACTAGAAGGCATGACAAACTGGCAAACAGTAAAAGCTTGATGGTCTTACTTAACAAGGAGTTGGTGTGCACTCACAGCAAAGGAATTAAATGGATTAAATATTTCAAAGGAATGTTTAAAAGAAGCCATAGATAAAAACAGGAAGACTAGCTAGACAGAAAATTCTGCATGGTATCTTCCTATCTTCTGATGAAAGACAAAAGAATTTGAAAATGTCTCTTAAACTAACAAATCAAAAGGAAAGATGTTGTTTTAGTTTCAATAACATATTTATGCAAAATTCATTTCATGAATTTGCAGAAGTCAAATAGAAAAACGTGGCACCGAGATGTGCAAAAATAACAACAAAGAAAACAACTGATAACCATTTTTGGGGAAGATTCTCTCCTGAAAACATGTATGTTCGACAAGAGAATTTACCTTTAGCATAAGATAGCTTAATATAATATTTATATATAAAAGCAGATTCTTTCCATATATCTCATTATACATTCATTATGCAATTATTTTGATCATTTTAAACTGCTACTTCCACTGCTTGTTTTCTTGCAACAAACCATTAATCTTGTAGCATCTCAAAGTTCAAAGAATCCAAAGATACAATTTGATCATTGCCAGATTTCAGTGTACCTAGAGACAAATTTTTTTCTTTCATCATAAACATTCATTAGATAAGAAATGTGCCTATTTTGTGCATTTTGAATTTCACTAAATGTCATTTTCCTCCACCACTCTTTTAGGTTAATTCAATTGATCAAACTTCCAACAATGGATCTTGAACATGAGGCTTAGCCTGCAACTTAAGGTAATCTCAGGAAATGTTTATCTTTCCACGATCAAAATACTGAGATTTTCTTAGACACATTTGGAATCTTTCACTTAATATAATTTTTATTTTTTAAGAAAAGGTATAGGTAGGAATGAAGGTGAGTAGGCAGGCAGGCAGGAAGAGAGAGGAGGAAGAAGCATCCTTTTGGTGATTTTTTTGGTATTTAGTTGTTCACACAGCTGTTCCACCTCCACCTACCAGTCCAGGACGGGAACTCAGGGTATGTAGCCTGCATTCCTTCGGAGGTGATTGGCCTAACCACTGCTCTACTGTCATTCAACATAAATATGCTGGTCTCACCTAATAGTCAATATTCCTCAACTTGTTAATAGCTATTGAGGAAAACAATAAACTTCCAAAAATAGTGAAATCACTGACAATACAACAGAAAAAACTTGACCTCCCCGCAAAACGTGACGCCATCATGGGCAGTCTTCATCTCTGAATTTTTTCTTCGACTGTTCAAATGTAACTTTGGTCATTTCACAGTCCTCCTTTCATACCAAATTAGGAAAAGATTCCAGTCATCCCTAATATTAATGGATCTCATTAAATCAGAATCTTCTCCCAACCAACCAGTGGCCAACATGAACCTTCTCTAAAGAGCATGCCTTTTCTTTCTTTGAAACATCAGGGACATTTCCCCAAAAATTTTTAGTGTTTGCAGGAAAGCACGTGTTGGCTGACAAACCACATTCGACAATAGGTAAAAGTACCCACGCACAATAGTAGTAGGGATGTAAAAGAATGTAGTCACTTTGGAAAACAATATGGTGGCTCCTAAAAAAGTGAAGCATATAGTTACCATAGGATCCAGCAGTTGCAGGCCTAGGTATAAGTCTCAGAGAAATAAAAGCATGCATCCACACAAGAACTTACATAGAAATGCATTATTTACAATATCTGAAGAAGTAGAAACCACCCAAATGTCCAGCCACATACAAATGGATAAATAAAATTTGGCATATCCATACAATGGGTGGACTAGTATTCATCTATAAGAATAAAGACTAAATGTACACAACAACTCAGATGAACCTTATAAACACTATGCTAAGTGAAAGAAATCTTTCACAGTAGACTGTATACTTCATGATTTAATTTATATGAAAAATCCAGAACAGGCAAATTTAAGGTAATAGAAAATTAGAGTAGAGGTGGCTGGGAGTAGAGCAAGTGGAGGGAGGTGGCAAGAAATGAGAGTTACTGTTAATGGAAATGCAGTTCTCTTGGGAGTGATAAAAATTTTCTAAAATTGGTTGTGGTACAAGTCTGTGAAAATACACTGAATGGTATACTTTAGAATGAGCGAATGTTGGTGCGCCCTGGTGGCTTAGCAGTTAAATCTGTGACCACTGGGTTTGCGACCCTGGACTGGGGAGAACAAATAAGATGAAAAAATATATTCTTAAAATATTGTAGAAAGATTTAAAATGAGGAAATGTATCATAAATAAATTATAACTCAAGTTGTTATGATAAAAAGAGTGTAATATAACATGAGATACACACACATATATGTACACATATAAATAATAACCAGAGTGGATGTGTATTTATTTATCCAACTAACATTAAGCAAACACATAGGGATGCAAGAGGAATATACTGAACATAAAAAAGATAGAAATAATAAAGGAAACAATAAGATTTAAAAATAAAAGAGTAAGCAAAATCTAAGCAAAACAAAACTGGATGGATCTTTGGTCAAATCTTGACCTTACCAGTTAATAGAAGGATGACCTTAAACTGAACACTTAACCTTCCTCAGCCAAAGGCCGCCCTAACTCAGTTCATTCCCATCTGCACAACAAAAGCAGAGAGATTGATAAAGCCTGTCTTCTATTCTGGAAAAGTTGGATTGTTTATGATGCTTTTGACAGCCAAAGTTTCAAGTTAAAAAATAAACTGTGGGAAAAATAGTAAGCCATTTGACTCAATGGTATGTCTTACGAAAGACAGAAGAAGAATGCACAGCCATAGCCACCTGTCTAGGCACACTACAATGGAAATAAAGGAGCACCTACAGCAGAACAAATTATAATCTTAAATTCACAAGTTGCATCTTTAATGCTGTACCTATTACTACTGTTTTAAGTAAGAAATCTTACATCTCTATTGGTCAATAAAAAATCAATTACATCTCCCCCCTCCAGGTATGTTTGCGTTGTTTGCATTCATTCTGTGTGTGTACGTGTGTGCACACACACATTTTAATTAGGAAAGCAAATCGCCAACAGAATCACTGCACATTAATTTTCAGATTGCTGAGCAAAGTCCGAGAGCGAGGGTATTGGATTTCGGCCGACCTGGTTTGGCAGAACTGACCCCAAGCCCAGGTCTGGCTTTCATTTCCCAGGTGACCTTGGTAGCCTATTTTACCTCAAGTGGTTTCAATCTCTGTGGGAGATGCTATAAACTGCTTACTTAATATTCACTCTCCTCTTTTTCTTGGATAAAACCAATGATTCATTTTGAGCATCTATGTGCACAGCTAATACTCAACCTTCCCTGGGTAACTGCAGTCACTGAGAAGCGGGAGTTCCTGAATATGGTTTCTAAAGCATTCTGACATGGCAGAGCCGAGAGCTGTGCCATTGACCCTTCATTCTTCACCTTCTCCCATGTTGTCTAGATTGTGGACACGAGACCTCAAAGAGCGGCAGCAGTCACTGTGTGCGAGGAGCTCATCAAACACAGAAGACAGCAAAGAAGGAAGATCACAGGATTTCAGGGGATGCCATGGAGCAGACACACCAGCCCTGGATGCCATAGCTATCAACTAAATTGCATTTGCTTCGGATCTTGTTTTCCAGGGTTTCCATTGCTGGCAGCAGAGCCCATTACAAGTTTTCACTTCTGAGATTCTTCAAAGATAATAACTGCCCCAATCCATCTGTTTTCCAATTAGCACAATTGTAAATGCCAGAAAATGTCGGGGCTAATGTTTTCAGTCAGGGTTCTATCATATACCCTCCCCAAGAGAGATGTCTGAGATACCTCATGTCTGAGGCAAGACATGACGGGGTAAGAGCTATCTCTAACTGAAAGCAAATACAGATATAAACATCTTAAAACAGGATCAGTTTCTGGGTATCCCTTCAGGCAGCTAGGGAAGGCTTCTACCTCACACACTTAACCTGGGAGTTACTGCCATTTTCCCATGATCCCGAAGAAGTCAATAAGTAATTGATAAATTTTCTGTCACTGTGGGCAATTAATAGGAGTTACACCGCATCGGTTACATCAATTTTCCTGTATCTGAGGAGCAAAAAATTGATTTCACAAACTTACTGGTGCATATTGATTCAAGGCCTATCCCTAGGCCATTCTATTTAACGCTTTTGTGCAGTCATTGAAAAAAGGCTCGGGACTGTCAAATAAAATCTCCTTCTGTAGAGTTTTTATCTATTGCTCTGCTTTGCAAGTACTTTTGATATCTGTAATGCACCTTACAGCTGGGGAATGTGGATATTCTCTCGTCAGTGTTTTCATACCAAGAAAATAAAACTAGGAAACAGCTGAAAATTATTCACTTAAGTCTTGAAATCTCAGATGACACATTTGCAAAGGTATTAGAGCACACATTTTTGGGAAAAGAACAGGATTTATGTTTTAAGCCTTTTTTCCTCTCCTGAGTTTCAGTAAGTGATTTCGGCAAAGGAATTCAAATATCTTTCTACCATGTAATCGGTAATATCTGACTATCTTCCTCATCTTTCCCAGAAAGTTTAGGGTAGTGTTCAAAGAGAAGGGAGGTATCCAACTTCAGTAGGAATAGACCTTAAAATCAATTCTAAAAATGTCTTTATTCCATATTCCCATCAATAAATGCAGGTGAAGTGTCCACTTTAAGTCAGGCTCTTTCTGGCCTTGGGGATAATAGTATAAGCAAGACAGACAACACCCTTGCTCTTGTATCACTTATATTCAAGAGGAGTACATCTAGATGAGGAAGAGACAGACAAGTAATAAACATACAAACATGATCCTTTCAAAGACCATTAATGACACACAATGGGATTCTGCAAGAGATGTTTGAGTGGGGTTTGCTCTTTAGATAGACGGTCAAAAAGTATTTTCAGAGGAAGTGACATCTGAAAGAAAACTTGAATGACAGGGAGGAGGAAACTCTACAGAAACTAGCTGAAGACCATTGTAGAAAGAACAAATAGTGCCATGTGAAGGCCCCTGAGACAGGACGAAAGTTGGGATGTTTTAGGACCAGGTATAAATGCTCCCGGCTGAAGTAAGGAAGGGCTGAACTTTCGAGATTAAGATGAGAACTAAGAACAGATTATGCAAATATTTATACTTACCTGTAAATTTTATTTTATGTGACTTGAGTCAGTCACTGCAGGGTTTTAGGCATGTAAATTACTGAAACTAGTTCAAACTGTGTTTCTTCAATTCCAATGGAATGAATTAATCCTATTGTTTCATAAATATGAGTTTAGATTATCAAAAATATAAAGAATGGGATTGCTATAATCCTTCAGATTCAAACACCACTGACTTTGTAAAACTGTGGTTCTCAACTGGGAGTGATTCTATCCCAAAGAGGGACATCTGGCAATATTTGAAGATAATTTTGGTTGTCATAAATGCAGGATGCTACTGATGTCTAGTGGATACGGGCCAAGGATGCTTCTGAGTATCATATAATGCACAGCCACCCCTGCAGAATGTCCTTATCTGGTCTGCATGTTTAAAGTGCTGAGGCTAAAAAAACCTGCTTACTCTAAAGAAACTTATTGTCTACTATATAAGAGGTGAATTTTGTTTGACTTCATGCCAATCTCTACATAAACTTCTAAAATACAACTGTGAATCAATACATAAATGCACACAAATACAAAAGGACACAAGCAGTCGATTCGATTCTTAATGTTATTAACTGAATTTTACCCCTCACCTCTTATTCACATATTAAAGCCCTAAATCTCAACAATATGACCATATCTGTGATAGAATGTCAGGAGGTTAAGGTTGAGGTCACAGGGATGGAGTCCTAATTTGATAGGACTGTGGCCTTAAAAGAGGGCTCTTTCTCTTCTCTCTCCTTGTTTCTCTCTCTTCTCTCTCTCCTCTCCCTCGCTCTTCTCTCTCCTCTCTCTCTCTGTCTCCCTCTCTCTCTTCTCCTCTCTCTCTCTCTCCCTCTCCTCTCTCTCTCTCTCCCTCTCTTCTCTTCTCCTCTCTCTCTCTCTCTCTCTCTCTCTCTCTCTCTCCCCGCCCCCAAATTACTTTTTCCTTCCCTCCCTCTTATATGAAAATATATTAAGAGGAACCTCACTCGTGAATTTTCCAACCTCTAGTACTGTGGGAAAATAAATGCGTGTGGCTTAATTTTCAATCTGTGGCATTTTATTAACATAGCCCAAGAATGCTAAAATACTTGGATATAAACTTTTAAATTGTGATCAATGTAGAAAGAGAAAAGAGTTTGACCAAAACAAGATAGGAATTCCCCCCTGACACATTCCAAAGGCATTATAACCTTCAATCCAATGTGTATCAATGTTACTACATTCAACGTAGCAGATGATCAAGAAATTGTTATGCAAAATTTGCCCTAGGAAAGAAAATCTATGAGCATACAACTCTCCTTGACTTATTCACAGCACACCCCTCCTGAAACGAGTGATCACTCTGGTGATGAAACAAACATTCAAACATATGGCTACATTCAATAAAATAAGCAATTGTATGTCTGAGAGTTTTATTTTAGGACGACCAAATGGATAGTGCAGGATTTATTCCTAACTGAAATTTACTATCATTTCTTTCCAAAACATTTGTTTTCTGAAGTTGCAAAGGTATTTTACATTTGAGAAACTGCAATTTTAGTCTTCATAATTAATAACACTATTGCTGTGCATCTCACAACTGATGCATTGGAACACTCTTGACACGGTCAGAGTTTGCAAGATGCGTTTTGTCGTGCTGCTTATTAGGGAAACTCTTGCTTCCAAGTCACTTCTGTTTGCTTCATTGCAGTGAAAGTCTACGTTACTTTGACAGAGAAAGAGGAAGAAGTTTATACTCACTCACGAAAAAGAGCCCAGACAAAAGGGAAAATGTAAAAAGATTCCGTAACCTACATGACTGAGAATCCTGATCAGCATAAACATAAAACTCAAACACAAGGCTATTTTCTTTGTTCTCTCACATCTTTATGAACATAATCAAAACTTTGATACAGTCCTTACGAGCCAATATTATAAACACTCTTAATGTGTATGAATACATATGACTAATTTCCACTTTTAGCATTTACATATTCCTAAGAATAATTGCCCTATAATTCTGCTCAACTTAAGCACTGCTATGAATCCACCAGCACCTAGTCTCCTCTACAAGAATAACAAAATAAACATTGCATGGCTAGGTGTGATTATTCTGATGTAAAATATTCATAAAACTGATTGTAATATATGACTATCTTTTTCAACATGCAGCCGATGAATAGAAAGAGGGTGGGACAGCAAATTACTATTCACGATGGAAAATTGCTATTACACCAAAATAATAGAAAATTAAGCAAGGAATTTCCAAGCCAAGGGAAGCAAAACCTTCCACATTCTTGATGAATTGTTACAGTATTAAAGGTAATCAGTTTTGTTTGGTGAGTGCTCTTGTGCTAAGCTTATAGAGTGTGATATTAATTAATCATCTTTTCCCTTGAAAAAGAATCTTTAGCTTCTGTTTCTTCTCTCTCAAACAGAAAAAGGGAGAAAGGGAGAAAGGAAGGGGAGGAGAGAGACTGACAAGGAAAGGAACGGTAGAAAGTAAAAAAGGGGGAAAATTCAGGGATGGGATGAGTAACATGCACATAGTGGGGTTCTAGTATTGAAAAAAAAAAAAAACAGGTAGATTTCAGGTTGCTTCAGGAGCAAGAAAAAGCATTGTTGAAATCATAAAGTCAGATTACAGCCAAACTCCCTTTCAGTAATGACCACTGCCCAATGGTTTGTCAAATTTCACAACCCCTTGGAAGCCATGATTACATTAGCCATAATCAGATGGGTGTCCTACTGGGCCAATCTGCTTGGGGAGCTGATAAGCAGGTCTGCACACTCAGCTCCGGGTAGTTTGGAAAGCATAATGAGATCTGGCTTGCTTACCTAGAGTAGCTTTCAACTATCTTGCATTGCTACACAATATGTCACTCTTTAAAGATAAAGAAATAGTACCCTCCAGCTATCATCTTTCATCAGTCAGTTGGGACTCAGTAGAAATTAGGTTCCAGTTGCCAGGGCCTCCTTTGAATATTCCTTTATAAACATACCTGGGCTTCATGTGGCTTTGCTATGTGACTACTTGCATAATTTATAGCGCCAATGTTTGGCCCAGGAATGTAGGAAATCTTTGCCCCTATCTACATTTCGTTCACTGCTTTAGCTCATCATTTATTTTCAAGAGATAATCCTCAAAATTATATTTCTACTTTTCTTTAAATTCCTCTTTAAACAAACATTTAGTGTAAAGGTAAAAAATTTTAAAGGTTTATTCTCTTTTCAACACTTTGAATCTTACCCATCTTGCCATAGTCCCAAAGTAGATGAAAAGAAAATGTTCGCTTCTTCACATTGTATGTTTCTTCTTGTAACCACAGGTTGGTTATTGATCTTCACAGTCCAGGTCCCCTGAGTGAACATGTGTCTTTTTATAGGGAATTACATGCCTCCTACTCCTCTATCTATATTTGTTAAATAATCTGTTCTCTTCTAAAAGGAAAATGACTAGGATTCATTGCCCATCCATCCACAATTAGAGAAAAAGCTCTACACATACACAGCAGAGTAGGTTTTAAATTGTGTGTGTGTGTGTGTGTGTGTGTATTCTCAATATACCTCCTTGAGGATTATGAAAGATTAGGTGACTTAAATAAATAAACATTTGCTTGGCAAAGTTCTGGAGGCTGGAAGTCTCAGATCAGGGTGTCAGAGAGGGAGCACTCTCTTACTGATCTACATACGATGGTCTTCTTGCTGTCCTTACATAGCAAGGAAAGAGGAACTAGCTATCTGGTTCTTCTTAGAAGGGCACTAATCCCAGTCATGAGGGCTTCATCCTCATGACCTAATGACCTTCCAAAGGCCCCATCTCCAAATACCATCACACTGGAATTAGTGTTCTGGCATAAGAACGTAGGTGGGATATCAACACTTCCTATCATCTATCTATCTATCATTCATCCGTCCACCCACTCACCCACCCATCTATCCATCCATCCATCCATCCATCACCCACCCACCCTGGATTCCAAGTACAATGAGGAATAAAGACAAAATACTGAAATACCATTGTCATCTTCATCAGCACAAAATCTGTATTTCGTGCCTTTGCATGGATGACTCTGTACCTCCCACCTTAAAGGAAGTGTTCTGCTGTTTATTATTACTTTAATTGCATCTTTAAAAAACACTTGAAAAAAATACTCATTATTGCAGATGACTGTACCTCTATTGATACAACTCCTACTAGTCCTGAAAGGATAGCAGCCACATCTCAGTAAGAAGTCCATACCTTCTCAACTAAAACTACATAATTTCAATATATACTTTATTAACAAATGCAAGACCAAGTAGTTATAAAAATGTAAAATATTCTTATCAATGTATATCCTCTTCATATTGTACATAGCAGAGACAGGTAAAATAAATTAATGTCATACACTATTGATATAACAACATATATTCATACACAGTAACATGAATTAATGGAAGATAATAGTCATTGTTCTTTTCATCTTCATCTTTGATATAAGATATAAAGATGGATAAACTCAGAGAGAAACATCAGATGCCATTAAGCACTAAGTCTTGCACTTTCTTCAGACATCCGCCACCATGGTACTTTCTATGAAGATACAGCACTTCCAAAATGAAGCTTTGCATTAAAAAATAAAAAAGGACTTCTGCAAAAGAGGTAAGAACCAAAAGCTTTCTCAGTATTCCCTTCCCAGGGACTGAAAACATGATCATGGCAGCAAGTGTCAGGAAGACTCCTGGTTAGTGGCAGAATCCGTCCCAAGCCCACAAATCCATTTCAGAACGACTGCTACCTAGTATCCCTCTGAACAAAGATGGCACATCATATAGGATCTTTCCACTTCACCTGCTAGTTTGAAGTGTTTGCACTTGACATTTGGTGACAAATCACCTCCCTTAAGGCTCTTAAGTCACATATCACCTTCTGCAGATGAGCTTTAAGCCAAAAATGGGCTTTCTGGGAATCCTCACAGCCTCCTCCAACTAAATCCACCTGCAACTGGCTTCCTTGAATGAGGCCTTTTTAAAGGAGACAGCAAATAGCTATGCTTCCCCGCTCATAAAAATAATTTAAGCTATATTCATGGGTTTTTCTTCTTAGAGCAGGGAAATGCATGACAATCTGTGGTGTTACTTTATGCTCATGGTTTTCCCTTCTAGGAAGCACATGGAAATATTTAAGTCACAGACCTCTAACTCTTTCTAGACAATTAATCTGAAATTAAAAAAAAACAAGACAAACATCTCTAGTAAAGAGAGCTCTCTCAGACAACATTTTGTACATGTGTAGAAGTGAAGAAAATGTCATCACTTAATGTTTTTCTCTCTAAATGAAATTTGAAATAAGTAGTCACTGCTGTAAATATTACAAATCTAGTGTTTTTTGCTGTTAATAATATTTTTCATATTCCTCACAGCATGTGGGTCAATGGACTTAGAGCCTAAACAATTTCAAATCAAAATATCCAATCATTCCAGCTACTCTGCCGGTTACATATCATGGGTCGCTGGTGTGATTTTTATGGTGTGGGTTTAGAAAACTGACTAAAATATGAGGGGTCCAAAGAGACAATACAAAGCCAATGTGGTCCTTGGAACAGAGAAGGGCTTCTGCTGGCCCCACCGTCAAGCAGGCAAGACTTGGAAACACATATGCACGACTGAAAGTTCCCCATTTCTGCATCCTTCTCACATTTACCACCTGGCGTGATCATCTGTTACAACTCTCCCGCACCAATCTTTCTTATTTGTATGTGGAAGAGAGGCATTCCCTAAGGAAACGTACAAAATTGAGGTATTTTATGGGTGCAGTCAGCATGCAACAGATGACTTATGGCAACCATCTGAAATGTAGCAATTTTGCATTTTCTAAGTCCATTTACTATGCTCTTGCCATACGCAGGAGACATCTCCCAGACCCTAAATGTTTCATCATGTCCGGAAGATACTCAGAAATGAACTTTTTATAAAGTAATAGGTTTCCTTGGGCATATCTGTTGCTTCCAGGTAGCCGCAACCGTGATGGTCATTAATACAGTGGTGGGTGAAAATGTCCTGTATTTCACAGTTGCAATTAAAAAAAAAAATAAAAGGATACTAAGGGTTACAGAGAATCTACCTTAGTCTCTAGAGGAAACTACTGTCAAGCCTTACCTGGTGTACTTTTTGTCACATAAACCTCTGATTTTAGCAAGATAATTATAGAGAAGAAAGTCAGGTTTTCAAAAGCAAGCATGATTGGCCCAAAATTTCAAACACATTTAAGAGTAGGTAGTCAGAGTTACATTAAAATAACAACACTGTATTTCAATAAGATCCTTTCTGTTGAACCTATGATAACTTTACTTTTGATTTATTAAATTAATCTTCCGACTGCTTAGGATATGTCACCTCCTATTCAGAATCCTTTTAGGTTTCCTCACTCGACACTGAGTAGATTCCAGTCCAATCTCTTGCTTTAGAACACAAGATTTGACAAGTCTTTCCTACCTACCTTTCTACACGTAACTCCCACCCCTATACCGGATTAACAATCTTACGTGAATTCTCCTTGTTGACAGAACAAGCTGTCAACATTTCCTTAGGAACTTTTCTCTCACCATTCTTTCTGCCTGTTCTCAGTATACAAACGCAGATTCCAAAAAGAGGAGCTAACTCCATATACTAAACAGAACTGGATCCCATTGTTCACTCTCCCTTCTTGTTTTCTCACTTCTTCTCTAACTCCTTCGACTGAATTCTTATGGAACCGTCTGCATAGATGAATTCAGTGCTTACTGTATATTATTTTGCATTAATATTTATAATTCCGTCTGCGAATTCTTTCTTCCTAAAGTGTTAAAATGCTTCGAAGTTATATCCCCACCAACCATGTTTTGTATCCTTGAGGTTCAGGGCAGGCTCTGACTCAAAGAGCAAATATTTAATATGCTGATGATGATATCATCAGTGCTACATTTGTATTTAAGTTATTCTCAAGGGATAGTATAATAAATTTAGTCATAGTGATATTTAACAGCTAATAAATGTGGAAAAGATCCACAGAGTTAAGAGTGTCAGTTCAGGCAAGTAATTTTAAGGCCTAGAAAATAAGTTTTAAGGCAAATTCAAGTTTTAAAATATGAAACTTAATCAAGGACACAAAATTATTCTCTAAACCTCTATTGGTCTGCAAGGCCTTGATGTTAAAAGGAAAACGCTGTTTTGAGGTGGTGCATTTCCCCCTACAAATTCGTGGAGCAAATATTTAGTGATTGCTTCTTTGTTCTGGATACTAGAGAAGTGAATAAAATAAATCCATGCTTTTATGGAGTTTATAATCAAAGGTATCAGATAAGGGAGTTGAAGGGGAAAGATGTTAAAACAGAAAATACATATCGTACACTAGTTGATCAGTGGTAGAAAGGAAATGAAGACAGAAGATGGTTGTCACTTTATACGGAATGTCAGAGAAATCCTGTTTTGCTTTGGTGCCCTTCTGGTCATGGGTCTGAAACCTGTGTCCACAGCTTTCTTTGCCTGTACTTTATCCATTCAAATCACAGGAGGAAGCAAAGAGTTCTCTCTGATCTAATATTTCAGCCAAAGTGTAAAAGATTGTGCTGATTAATTTTATGGTTCAACATGATTGGGTCACAGGATGCTCAGGCAATTAGTTGAACTTTTACATGTTTCCCTGAGTAGCCTTTGGGATTAGACTAACACTTGCAGTGGAGATGTAAGTAAAGCAGATTTGGACTCCCTCTTGCAGATGGGTCGCATTCAATCAGCTAAAGCCTAAAAAGAACAAAAAAGAGACTCCTTCACTGAGTACATGAGAACCCCAGCAGCCCAGCATCAAATGAATAGCTTCCTTACCTGCCCTGTGTTTCAATGGCAAACTAGCTGTTTCTGACCACAAAGAACCTACCGTACTTTAGAATTTAGTCATTCATGTGTGGAAACCTAGAGATAAAGTCTATAAGGCAACAGTTGATGACTCATGAAAACTGTTGTTTTTTTAAATATACTTTATGGGTGATCATCATCAGTCTAAAAAAGAGATGTTTATTTCTCAGTATTCACCAGCATAGGAGCAGTATCTTTTGAAGTGCTTTTAAGATGGCCCAGTTCAGCCTAACTGTCAGAACTATGAAGATATTGATTTGCATCTTAAAGCTTTGATCATTTTTAAAAGTAGGTACATTTCTGGAGTACACAAATAAGAGTTTACACCAAATAGTGAGCAATTGAAGAGTTGTGGGGATTGTAAGTTAAAGGAAATTAGCAAAGAGATCAGTTAAAAAAGAGTAGATATTATGTGTCTTTGATTCCGATTTTTTGTTGTTTATCCTGACAAATAATTTCATTCTACTGCCTAAATTCACTCTCCAGATAAAAGAAAAACATATTTCTTTTCCATTTTCCTTCTCCCGGATGCCCTCTTTATTTCATTTGATCTCATTTCTATTTTTGACTTCTGTGGGGAAATAGAATTTTCTTATTCAATCTATAATGCTCTGTATCTTCATCAATTTTGCCTCAACAAAATACAAATCTAGAAACTGATAACTGCAGCCTGTCAGAAGGTATTCCTATGATTCATTTTATAAGAAATGTCCTAATGATTTTTAAAGCTTTTTTTTTTTTTTTTTCACTCAGCATTAAAGTCTGATTTTCATAAGCAGTTTGGGGAATGGCATATCCACATGTGAAGCTTGGATAACATCCTTTATTATGTTCTTAACAAATGTAGGCCTCAATTATTTCAAATCTGTTCAATTAATGCCCTATTGCTCTTTCATGCTGGTCAGTCAGTCTTTTAAGCTTTTTTGCAGAAATAACAGGAGCTTAAACCACATAATTCTTGGTGTTTGAGAGGGGGTCTGCTTTAAGAGATTCAATTCTCTAAGCAAAGTAGTTCTGAAAACTGTTTTCATTTTCTTGATGATAATCCATCAATTTCTACAGCCCTTAAAATAATGTAAAGCAGTTAAGTCATGGGGTTTCAAGCCTTACCAACTAGTGGAAGTCAGCTTAAGTCTTGTTTGGAAGGATATAAAAACATTTTTATACAAAGAAAAAAATTAATAACCTCAAGCATTTGGATCAAGACAAAATAATCCATATGCTCTAATATTTTGGTTTTCTTGGGAACCCTTTGAAAAGAGTCAAAAAGAAAACAGAAAAAAAGCCACTATCTCAAAGATACATTGGAAGGAAAATTCTAGAAATACAATATTTTTTTCTCTTGTGTCGTACATATTCATTTATTGTAAAGAAAGCTTATAAAGAATCAGAATCAAAATGGAATGTTCCTGTCCAATGATGCCACAGAAAACTTCTTGGTTTGATAATTGTAGAAATGATTCAAGAAGCTAGGAAATAGTGACTATGATTCTCTTATTATTACCTCAGAAACTTCAACCAAAGTTTAAGAGAACAATTGTCATAAGTTTCTAAAGCAGAGAGGTCTGGAAAGTGGAATCTTGGCTCAAACCCAGCAAAGGGCCTGCCATGAAAGAGTCTTACGATTTTAAAGGACTGTGGGGAAAAAAATGGAAGTGCAAAGGAAGAGGAGACAGCCTATGCAAAAGATAACTGCACCTAGCCCACAAATCCTAAAATATTTATTATCAGGCACTCTACAGAAAGTTTGCTGAGGCCTGTTATGAAGTCTGAAATTTAAACTTGGAATTTCTTTTTCCTTTACCAGGAAAGCAGCAAATGGGACACAGAGAACGAGAACCAAGAACATGAAAACATGCCATCCCTACCCCACCCCAAAATCTAGAAATTGGATTAAATGCTATACATTCTGCAGCTCCGTAATACTTGGTGTCTGAGAAGAGAATATGCTTTAAAAGGCTCAATTGTCTAAGCCAAGTAGTTCTGAAAACTTCATTTTTTTGATGATCATCCAACTGTCCTTAAAATAACATACAGCAGTGAAGTCAGGGAGGTACCTGATAGACTCCCAAGAACCAACTGCTAAATTCTCAGGCATTCTGTGAGTTGGCTAGTAAACAAGGGATAGGCTGTAACCAGTCATTTGTAAATATATTTACAACATGGAATTAGCAAAGAGGGCTTGGGGAGAGGGTTATTTGTTTTATCTCTTTCTCAGCACACCAGTGACTGGAGGTCTTTTTTTGCATGAATTGTAAATAAAGCAAGATTACTGTGGAAGAAACTTGGAATAGAAACAATGTTGCTCAGTCTGCTATGATTCACAACAATGTAATTTTAATTATTTTGTATCCACTCCTTTTGTCATAACAAGGCAACATATAGGGAATGAAGACATGACCATCTTGGAGATATTCCATTCACTGTACATTCACAGTCCACTTTTCTCTTCTTTTCTCATTTTGATATAATGCACATGCGATACTAAAAAGTAAATGAGTAAAGCATTGTATAATAATACGAGTTTTGAAATGCTGCTAAGTTATAACAGCATCGTTGCAATTTATAGGACACGGGACATGATGAGAATATGGTCTTTCCTGCAACAAGTCAAATCTGCCATCGTGGCATGAAATCAGCTACAGACAATATAGAAAATAAACCCAGCAGTATCCTACAGCAACATCCAAATTTCATATAACTTTCACATCATTATCAATCATTTGCTGTTTACAACTATCAGTCACGTATAAAATAACATTCCTATCTATTAGGCCATATAAAATTAGGTGGCAGGCCCAATTTAGGTCTTAGAACACAGTTTGCTAATTCTTGACATAAACCAACAGACAACAGCCAGCCAAAGTCTACAGGTGTACTTTGAAGAATCATCTGGTTAAAAAATACATAATCTCATATTTGAGAATTAGGAGAATTTATGCAAAAAATTGCTTCCTATGTCCTCTTATAAAACCTGATGCTCCAGCAACTCTGGGTCTACAAGACCAAATTCCACATTGCAATAATTTCCCACCTTAGAGAGAAGGTGGGTTTCCCATTGGGCCTACTTCAATTTCATACTCCTTTGAGTCTGTGACCCAGGATTCTTATTCTCTGAGATTCTCTGTTGAATCATTTCAGCAACTCCTTCTATGTCATACTCTCTCAGCATTCTGTTGTCCCAACCTTCTTCTTCTGAACCAACTCCATTCTCTCCTAAAACATGGCACCCAATACATGTTTAACCTACTTAGCACTGACTCCAGAGAAGAGGGACTTAATCCTGCCTGGACATTCAAATAACCAGGGATACTTAGGGAGATAACCTCCACATCTGGGTCAACTCTAAACTAGCTACTTCAAAATCGCAGGGACTGAGGTTCAGGTGTCAATACTGAAAACTCTCCAGGGAATTTCAAAGTCAACTCAGGGCTGAGACCCACTGACCTAGAAAATAGCATTATGTTATCTTCTCCTTTTCTGGGGTTACATAGTCAGATTAGTTTTGTGATTTTAAACTGAGAAAAAGAATCCATAAGATAAAATTCGATTTACCTAAAAGAGTTAGAAAAATATGGGAATTTTTGTTTAATTTTAATTTCTCATTTTGCATCAGTCAGTCTTTCTTTCAATAAGAAGTCATTAAGCATCTACTATTTCCCACACACTAGACTTCACTGATTCCAGGGAGAATAAACTGTTAATTCACATTTCAGTTTGTTGACCTATCCCAAATTCATATTAAACTAACAACTACTATCTCATGAACATTTGCCCAGAGAAGATTTTGGGATTTCTTGGCTTGTTCTCAGAGCAACACATTATTCTGTATAAACTCATTACTTCTAGAATACAAAAGTGGATCCGGAAGCTTTGATGGATTAGAAACACTTCCACAACTAATAATTTGTACATGCTGGAATTTGGACCTCATGACTCCAGACTCAAGATCTGCTCATAGCATTTGGCTAAACTACTGTAGCCTACAATCAATTACAACACATAAATATACAAATTTTTAATGATGTAAAACAATCAGAGTCACGCAGTGCTTCAAGGCTCAACTCTGAGAAAAATTCAAACTTTGGTATAAGAATATTCTTATTCTTAGAACCTGGTGGTCTAGCAGGTAACTCCCCCAGATGCAGTTCATATACATCCCAAGGACCAGGTCAGAGATGGGGGGCCGGGGGAGCAGCCGTGATGAACAACTAAATAACACAGTTTTCTTCCTCTTCTCTTCCCTACTCCTGCCTGCCTGCCTACTCGCCTTCATTCCTACCTACAGCTTTCCTTTTGTTGTTGTTGTTTTTAAAAGGACATTTTAAGTAGTCAAATATTCCAGAAAGCAAGTTTTACAATGAAAGAAGAATTGCTTTTGTGATTGTGACTGCCTCCTGTCAGTGAAATAAAATTGACTGCTAGCATTCACTTTTAAACAAGCCTAATTTCAGGAACTTTTGGCTCTCTGAATATATTTATATTGTTCCTGGAATTCTCCCATGTGAGAAGAGGGATTTAAGTTCCTATCTCCTTCTAGTACAGCGACCAGAAACCACTCAGCAGAGATGGAAATTCTTTCACTCATAAGTGGTCTTCTGTGCTGCACCACATGTGATGCTCACTTCATACTGTGAGGTATGGCCAAATCCAGCGATATAAAGTCACAAAACAAAATGGATTTGCTTTCAATTGCTCCAGTCACACCTCAGAACTTGTCCTACCTGCCATCGGAGCATTTTCAAAAGTCCACCAAAAGTGCCTCAGTATGGGTTTATCTTAGTTTGCAAATCAAAGGCAACTGCCAAAATATTTTGTAAGTGCATCGGTGTATCTTTTGGATCATAAGCAGGTGAAAGTGAACATAAATTTGTGTGTGAGTCTGCATTAATTCATGTTCTAAGTAAGTGTTACCTAATAAAGGATGCACTGTATCAGAGCTTTAAGAATGGCATCAATGCAAATTTTATCTAACCTCACATCTCACTTCCTTCTTCAAATTTGCCCAGACTCTTAGTTGGCTTGTATTTTTCTACCCTGTGACTACAAATTATATTATATATTTAAAAAGTAATAAAAATGTGTTTCCACTTCAAAAAGAAAAAAAAACAGAAAGATATGTTTCTCTAGTCACTTCTGATTAGCTCTAATCTGACTGTCTGGAGGGAAAAGGACACGATATTGAACATGGAGTCTCTCTATTCAGAAAGCTGATCCTTAATAGTGCTGAGGGAAAAAAGTGATTCTTCTGATCTTGTATTTTAATCTTAAATTTTAATTTTTACCATACAATTTTAATAACTGACCTCGAGGTTTCAAAGCGAAGAGAATTAAGTATTTTGCACACGTTGCATATTACACATGTAACTTCAGATTCCTTTGTATCTGCCAGAGCTTTGAAGACTGCTTATTAAATTAGTAATGACCACCAGGAAAGGGCTGTCAACTGTTATGTACACTTCCGAGCCTTGGCCACAAATCAAAAATAGATGTTGAGCTCCTTTTAGTTCCCAAGTTTAATATAATGATATGGTCATGATGAATAAATGCCATGCTTCCCAATGAAATATAAAGAACCAATTTTCCTGGCTCTGTTTCTTACTCACAAATGAGTAAGAGTCAAGTCCATGGCTAATACTGATGATCCAGTTCTAATACTACCTGAGAAACACACACCTTTCCCTAGTATCCTAAATTAAAGTGAAGTGAATACTCTCTAAAACAGAACAGCATCAGTAGCTAAACCTATTAAGAAGGGTTATTTGACTTTTCTGAATTGCTGTGGTGTTTTATGCAAAGGTTAACTGGTATGTGAATTAAAGACATGCTTGATTTTGTATTGACATAACTTTGATTTCCAACATTTCCAAGTTTTAGGTGTGCAGGTTCATTCTTCAGCAAATATATCGGAACACAGACAAAGCTCACCACCAAATTTCTAATTGTCTTCCACCACTGTCCACTGAAAACTCCACTACTGTTTGCTCCCACCCTCTACCTTCCTTCTCCTCTGGTAACCTCAGTTTGTTGTCACTGTACAAGGGATAGGTTTTGTGCTAGGCACTGACTTTGTTTCTTTATAGTCTACATATGAGGTAGATCATTCTGTATGTCTTTATCCTTCTGACTTATCACTTAACATAATACCTTCTAGCTCCATCCATGTTGTTGCAAATGGGTAGAGTTCATCTTTTGGGTAGCTGAGTAGTATTCCATTGTATATAAGTTTTATGTATATGCATACACACATATATATGTGTGTATAATCACAGTTTCTTTTTGTAGTCACCAGTCAATGGGCACATAGGTTGTTTCCATTTCTTAGCTAATGTAAATAGTGCTTTACTAAACATAAGGGTACATATATCTTCTTGAATTAGTGTTCTTATATTCTTTCCTTAGATTCTTAGGAGTAGAATTGCTAGATTATAAGGCAGATCAATGCTTAACTAACTGAGCAATCTCCATATCATTTTCCAAAGTGACTACACCAATTCACATTCCTAGCAACAATGTAAAAGGGTTCCCTTTTTTCCATAACCTCATCAAAATGTGTTGCTTCCAGTCTTTTCAGTATAGGCCAATCTCACAGGTGTGAAGTGATAGCTCATTGTAGTTTTGATTTGTATCTCCCTAACAGTATTTTTTAATGTGCTTATTGGCCATCTACATGTCTTCTTTGGAGAAAGGTCATTTCAGAACTCTTTACATTTTTTGTTTGTGTTGGAATTCTTTTTGTTGTTACTGCTGTTTAATACCATAGGTTCTTTATATATTTTGGATATTAACTCCTCGTCAGGTATATGATGTGTCAATATGTTCTTCCATTCAGTTGGCAGTTTTTTTTTGTTTTTGTTCTGATTATATTTTTCTTTTGCTATGATGAAACATTTTAGTTTGATGTAGTATAATCTGCTTATTTTGGGATTTTTTTTTCCCTTTCCACTGGAGTTGAGTTCCAAAAGATATTTTTAAGGCTGATGGCATGGTATCATCTATGTTTTCTTCTATGTATTTTATAATTTTCAGTCATACACTCAAGTCTCTAATCATTTTGAATGGATTTTTGTATATGGTGTGAGAGAGTGATATAATTCCATTCTACTACAAGTGACTGCCCAGTTTTCTCCACATCATTTGTTGAAGAGATCTTTTTTGTCCCGTGTATGTTCTTGGCTTTAGTTGTAAATGAACTAAGCAAATATGCATGAGTTTACTTGTGGAGTTTCTATTATATTCCATTGATCTGTATATGTGTTTTTATAAAGAAATTGTTTTTTTTAAGAATCACATCGTGTACTCCTTGAACACATGAAAAATCCATTTACCATTCAATTTAGAAGGAAACATTAAAAAAGATATCAAGGTGTCCTACAGTTTGCAAAGATTTTATATTTTTCAAAGAAAATACACTTTTGTTCCATAGTTTCCTCAAGTAAGACACACTGAGAACCTACTATCTGTTTTGCACTGAACTAGGAGCTGAGGAATATAGAGTTATATGAAACAAGTTTGTCTCATAATGTACTGTATACTAGGAAAGATTAACATGGGATCAAATAGTGACATAAAAGTGCAGAGGAAAGCAACAGACCAGAACAAAGGCAACTAGGTACTGTCTGGAGGAGCCAGGAAGCTTCAATGGGGAACAAGAATTGTCTTGTAGCTTGAAATATAAGGAGGAACATAACACACAGATAAGAGGAGAGCATTACAGTCAACCCTTGCCTTGGAGTCAGAAAAAAGAAGCAGAGGCAAGAATGGAAGGTCCATAAAGGGCTAGTGAACTCAATCAGTATTGCTAAGGGACAAGTGGAGAAAAAGGAGATGATATTGGAGAGGAAATCAGAATTTGACTCTGTGCGTGTGTGTGTGTGTGTGTATTAGTGTGTTAGATATTCTATGTTACTATATATATGTCTATATATATAGTAACCACAATGAAATCAGAGAATAAGAGAGAGCTATTATATTCTCCCATTCTCAATGACTCAACACTCCCATCTCCAATATACATTCAAGCAAACCTAAAATGGTCCCAGAGTAAGATATTCAATGAGTACAATCCTTATCTACTAATTATCTGATAAAATTAGAATAGATTCATGTCTTTATCACCATGCTGATTAACACATGGATTCAATAAATTGATATACTTTGAATTATAATGTATGCATTATAAGATTAGATCATTATACTGTAAGGTTCTGAGTTTGAAAAAGTATACTGTTGTATAGCTACTATGACATTCCAATATAGCACAGTTCCTTCATCCCCAAAATGTCCCTGTGCCCCTTTATAAATTTCATTCTCTGCTTTTTTCCCAACCCTCAGTCAATGGGAACAACAGATCTGTTTTCTCTCCCTATAGTTTTGCCTTTTACAAAATGTAGTATAAATGGCATTACAGTCTGTAGTCCTTTGAATGTTACTTCTTTCATGTAATTAAATGCATGAGAAATTGGCTTGCATCTGATATATATGCATATATACATAATCAATAGTTCATCTGTTTTTATTACTGAATAGGTTTCCTTCATATGGATGTGATACCCAGTTTACTTATCCATTCCTCCATTTAAAGATGGTGGGTTATTTCTAGGTTTTGTCAAATATTAATAAAGTCCCTAAAATATAACATAAAATTTTGCAAGTGAACATAACATTTCACTTTTCTCAGGTAAGTATTTTGAAGTAGGCCTGCAGGACCATATAGGAAATATGTTTTCAACTATCAGTAACTGCAAAACGTTTTTCCAAAATGGCCAGACCAGTTTGCATTCCCACCAGCAATGTATGGGAGTTCTAATTTTCCTGCATCCTAACCAGCAATTGGCTTTGTAATACTTGTTATTTTAAGTCTTTAAAATAGGTATCTAGCATTACAATGTAAGTTTTATTTTTATTTTCTCATTGACTAATGACATTGGACATGACTTCATACACTTTTTACCATCCATTTATAGTCTTTGGTGACATGTCTGTGTAACATGTCTGCTCCTATTTTCATATGGACTGTTCTGTTGTGATTTGAAATGTCTTTACATAGTCTGAATACATTTCCTTTGTCAGATATGTGTTTCATAAACATTTCTCTCAGCCCACAGATTTTTATGCTATTAACAGTATCTTTCCAAGAACCAAAGGTTTTCATTTTTAAAAAGTACAATTTACCATTTCTTCCTTTATGATTATGTCTTCATATACAAGAATTATTTGTCTAATCCAAGAACACAAAACTTCCTCCTATATTTTCTTCTAAAACTTTCATCATTTTACGCTTTTCATTTAGGTCTAGAAAACATCTTAGGCTAAATTGCATTTAAGATACAACGCATGAGCCTACATTTATCTTTCGTGCACGGATATCCTATGTTCTGAAAGGACTTTTTTCTCCACAAAATTTCTTTTTTGCATTTTTGTCTAAAATCAATTACATTTATAGATGGGACTAATTTTAGACACTGATAGGCTTTATTTTATTTTATTTTAGGCAGAAAGCAGGCAGTAATGAAGGCAATTAGGAAGAAAGAGAGAGTAAAAAGCAGCGTTTTTTTATTCATTTAGTTGCTAATACTGGTCATTCCCCTGTAAGCCCTGGTCACCAAACATAAACTCAGTTCCTTGGGTTTTACATGGACCATGGCTCAGTCACAAACTGAATACTTCTGTATACTTTTTAAATGAAACTACTAACATAATGGAAATCACTAGAGTTAAAGGATAAACAAGATACCTCAAATATACATAAACAATTACATACTCAAGCAAATACATGAGAGGAAAAGGCTTGACTAAAGCCTGAGGCTCTAAAACCATGAGATGTTTTAGAAGTAACACAGATCCAGCTTTCCCTGTTCAACTACTATTCAAGCACGTGAGCTATATGTCTTTATTGGAAATCTCCAAGTGGAGTCAGCACTCACCTGAGTACCAGAGGGAGGATGAAGATGGAGCTTTTCATAGCTCTGTACAAATTCGCAAGACCAGTGTTATTTTGCTTTTTGTTTCATTTCTCCTACCCACTTGGCAGACACCGGTAGCAGATAGCATCATCTCTCAAAACGCATTCCTTAGAAAAAGAACTGCCCAGATCTAAATCCTCTGTTCTCAGGTGATCGATCTCTATCTGCACTCCCTTGTTCTTTTGGTGGTTAAGGTCATAATTCATGTAAGGGCCTTCTCTCTTCCAGAGGCTATAATTCTCCTTTAATTAGATTGTAATTAAAACCAAATAAGGAAACATGGAGATGAATAACTTCATACCTTTTTTTTTTTCCTCTCCTGGAAAGGTCTATTTTTTTCCTTTGATAATCAGCCTAAAATAGAGTTGGAAAATGGTTTTGTGCATGTCGATAGTAAAACACTGTGTGTGTCTGTGTGTCTTTTCCCTGGAAAGGCACTCACACAGAGAGCATTTTAATTTTCCATGGTATTGCTATTTTGACCTCCGAGACCTTGCAAAGTAAAGTATTTATGATCCTGGGCTTTTTTATGGTATTGTTTCAATATTTTTGTAACATTTGTATTTCTTGCTGATGTTTTTGGCATTAAAAATCACTCAAGCTGTGCTGAAATATAATGGTATTCACTGAACCATACCATGGAAGGATAATTCAGTTCAGTGAGGTTATTCTAGTTCATCATTTACACAAAGGATTGAAAGAAATTGTAGAAGATTCTCAGCACTCTACACCAGCAGCGTGAGTATTTTTTTCCTCCTCCAATAACTTGACAGAGAAAAACCTTCGCTTGAATATAGAAATATCTAGTTTTGAGTCTTTGGAGTAAACAAAAAGAATAGTACAATGGCCCCAGATGTAAGGAAGCAAGAGAATGGGGAAGGTGCTTTGGATAACTAATTATCTTGTGTTTCAGACATAAACTAAATGTCAACAAAGACTCCGCTCTCATTCCTAAATTCAATACATTCCTACACAGATTCCCCAGAGTGATTAGCCTCTGACTTGATCAGAGAAGTAGAAGATGCTACTACAGATATAAACCAGACGTGACTGTATCTCCAAATAGTTAAGTCCTCCTTAAATATGGATATTCATAATAGCTAAATTTGACTGCTGTGTTAATGCCAATCCCTATCTATTCTGCAATTTCTGTCCCAAGATTTGATAAATTCACAGTCTTTGTTATCTGTTGACTCAGTGCAGGATGTAAATAACAATAGCAACCAGTATTATTTGACCTCTTCGATATGTTTTCCTCTGGCTGGTCATTCAAGTTTGGCCTTAATTATACAACATAAACCCCAAAGGGATGAATTACCAAAGCTGGGTAGTCAAAGTGTTAATAATTACATGCTGCAGATTTTTTGTTATTTTTTGCTTTCAATTAAATAAGACAACTCTGTTTGGAACGACAAATGATTGGTTGAGACCTCTTACCTTTATTTAGTAGGTAACAAATGCTTACTGAAGATGAAAATCAGAACTTTCCAGTTTTATTCCCTACATACAAGGAGCTGTAAATATTGTTGCAATATTCAAATTCAGCAGAGGCCTTAATTAAACACATGGTCTCTAGTACCAGGCCAACCTGGATTTAAAGGGGACCATGGATATTTATCTCTAACTTTGGGCAAGTTGTCAGTCTCTCTACAGCTCAGTTTTGTCATCTGCAAAATGGGTTTGGATTCTGGATCAACTACTACAGCACAGATTATAAAATAATATTGATCAAACAAGATAGATTATTTATCTCTGAGTACATGCTGAACATTATACTGTATAAAGCTTGATGTTGCTATGTTTAGGACACATTCTATTGTGTTTCTCTGTCATCTTCAACAAACAGCTTCCACAGTATGGTTAAAAACATTACTTACACTCTCGTGTACATATGCCAGCCAATGGGAAAGCAAATAAATGAAGAAAAAGTGAGGTACATGACCAAAATGGTTGCCATTTTTCATTCTTTCCTGGACTGATGTCTCCATGGTGTGAATTTTCATCCATTCCCATAAAATAGTTTATTTTCCAACCCCTTGAGTCCATGTGTCATATGATCTACTTTAACCAAAAGAATTCCCCAAAAGTGACATGTGTGAGTTCTGCATTAAGGTCTCAATAAGCCTGCACTCCTCCTATGAATCTTCTCTTACCCAGATGGCACTGTGTAACAAGTTGAGACTAGCCTTCTGGGTAATCTCACCCATCTGCCTTGACCCAATGGATGTCAGCCCCCAATCATTCTGATAGGTAATCACAGATGCATATGCTCAGCTAATACTAGTAAACTCCATTAGTAATCTCAGCCCCAAGTGGAACCTGCAAAATTATGAGTTCATTGAGTTGTTGTTTTAACCCACTAAATTTTGGGTGACTCATTAGGCAGCAAGAGAAAATGCTTGACCCTGGATTTGCACCTATCACTTTTACTCTTGGACCATCAGTAGGAATTTAGTCACAGGGCCATACTTGCTGTAAGGGATGCTGGGAAACGTAGTCTTTCACTGGCTGGTCATATATGCAGTTACCGCTATGTGCTTAAGAAAGAAAGAAAAGGAGAATCTATACCGGGGGACAACTAATAATCTCTGTTAGTTCTATCTCCTCGGTTTGTTGTGAAGACGAAATGTGCAGTAAGTGTAAAAGTCTTGGCTGTAGGTTAAAATGGATCCAATACATGTTTGCTGTCATTTGTAGTCTAATTTATAGATGACAAAGAATAATCAGAAGGATCAAATTTTCCATATCTCGTTCTAGTTTGTCCATCATTGTTCTGCAACCCTTTCCTTAACCCAAACTAGAGTCAGAAACCGCAATGGAAGAAGATTCAAAGACAGAATACAGAGAGTGACATGGTGCAGATAGGCTGGATATCTATTAGAAAAGATCAGCGTTCATAACATAAAGCCATGGGACAGGAATAAAGGAATCCCTTTCAATTCTGTCATCTGTCACTGTATAATGAGAGTGTCACTGGGCAATGTTAGAAATTAGACTAGGGAAGATTTTTCTTTTTTTCCTTTTTGGAGGGTGGTGCTGGTGGGAGTTTTGTTCTTTAAAAAAAAATAGTGGGTGTGGCAGGAAACTTAGCTTTGAAGAGAGAAAAAAACTGGTCTATTTCCTGCAGCTCACGTATGTGCCTCTTTCCAATTTAAATGAAAAGGAAAGACAAGAGCAGACGAGAACATGGCTCTGGGAAACTGACAGACAAGACATCTAAAGAAAAGTTTTTGAAAAGAGTTTGATGCATGTCTGTAAACCGCACCCCATACAAGATGATCAGCGCTAGAAGGTTAGCTAACGGAAAGAATAAGTCATCATGGAACGAGGACACATGCTCGCCTGTATTTTGAGATCTGAGACTCTGCGTTATCCGCCTGTCCACTTACCAGGTGGCCTCCCTTTTGGTAAACAGCTATTCTTGTTAAAATCTGTGTGAATCATCTCTGTCCTTCCAGAGTTGCTGCTACTTCAGAATGCGCTCTTACAAGTCAAATCCTGAAACAATCAAAAAAAAAAAAATATATATATATATATATATATAAATAACTGAGGGATGCTGCCTAGAAGAAAGATGAAATAATCAATAAGTGAACTGACACATACACAGAGGAAGGAGACAGCAGTGAGAGGCAGGGCAGGTGCGTGCCGTCTTCTGAGTGGCAGTGTTTACAGAATATGTCCAATTGAGACACAAGGAAGGACTCAAGGTCAGCAACTACTTGAAAAACAGAAAGAAGGCTTTGTCAGGAGCCAGAACTGGTTAAAACCTAAGAAGTGAGCATGGATGGCTCTTAGGTGAGCCAGAAAGTACCAAGGACATTCCAAAGGAAGAAGACTTCAGAAACGGGAGAAGGATCTTACAGAAGGATAATGGCAGAGAAAGGAAAAGGAAGATGAATGGTCCCAAGCAGCCTCTTTAGAAATACTTGTTTTTTCCAAAATGATTAAGAAGCAAACACCCATATCACCTACAGGATTCGATATTTTAAGATATGACAAATTGTCAGGATAATCCTATCAAAGGATTAGGACACAGCAATACAGAACACAGGAGGAATCCAATCAAAGATTAAAATGTGATGCCCAAGAGATACATCAGCATTTCCAGAGGGTTTTGGAAGGCGTGTCAGTCTCTTTCCAGGGTAACAGGAATGACAGAGAGACAACAAACATGAAAACAACCAGGTTGCATGTGGTTACATAGGTTTCTTTCCTGCAGACATTATTCAGAGCTTTGTGCATTGTGATACCTCAAAAGGGGAAGGTGTGGTTGAGACCCTTCTTTTTTTTTTTTTTTCCTCTAGTCATCTTGTTGCCACTTTCGTTGTGAAACAAGAAAGTTGCCTGCTACATGACTCCCATGCTTACCACAGCATTATTTCCACCAACTGTCTGCAGGAAACCACTAAGTGCCCATCAACAGATGAGCAAGTAAAGAAGATATGGTCTCTACACAATCCATTACTAACGGAAAATTGAGATAAGCTCGAGAGAAAAAGACCAACATCCTATGATTTCACTCATCGGTGGCTTATGGAGAAACCAAACAAACAAGCTAAATCAAACAAAAATACTTTTCATCTAGAGAATCAAATTAGCGGTTACCAGAAAGGAAGGTGCGGAGGGAGAGGGGTCAGCTATATGGTGAAGCAGAGCTGGACTATTATTAGTAAACTAAATGTGTTACACACAGCTGTTGATTTGTGGTGACTCACTCTTTAAACCCATACGATGTGATATAAAGTTCCTTCAGTAAAATGTGTTAAAAAATGAAAAATAAAGGATGCTCTTTGCTGGGGATTTCCATCAATGTTCAGAGCTATGTCTGCTCCCAAACTAGTGGAAATGTGGCTGAGTCCAGCCTCATCAGGTTCTTCCTCCTAAGAATGTGTCCTTTCAGCAAATGGACACAATGAGGAGAAAATCAGGGCTCTGATGCATCATTGCTTTGGGCCAGATAATGGGTGTCCTTTCCTTCCAGGTTTCCTTCTAGGTTCTGAGCTACGTCTTCTTCTAATACATTCCTCTGAGGCTTGCTAGTCAGACCTCCTTTTTTTTTTTATTTAACCAAATTACCCTGAGGAGAAGAGATTGCAACACTTCATAAATACATATGACTATGGATGAGTGACCCTTCTTTTCTTCTTTTTTTTTGGCAAAATAAAACCCCTAGCAAAAGTTATCTCCAGGACACACACTGCTTTGGACAAGAATGGAGGGCTTAGGAAACATATTAAGGGAACATAACTGCTCAATGTTTATGTTTAATCATCGGAAATCCACGAGCAAGGAGCAATAACACATCCCTCTGGTGAGCTCCTGCCACAGAGACCATTGAAATGCCTTCACAAACGACGGTGGAACTACCATACAAAGGTGTTGTATTGGCACAAAGACTATTAAGACCCAATGATTCCTGGTCTGCAAAAATGTAATGTCTTCAGCAAAGTAGAAGATGTATCAGTGCATCATATTTAAAAATGACTACAGAAGGGAACCCTGAGCTATCACAAGACAGGGTCTTCCTAGAAAACAGTAAGTCCTACTTAAATGAATAATTTCCCTCATTTTGGAAAGGTGTGTGAGAGGGGGGGAGTATCCTTTGCCAGTCTTCTTCCAAAGTCTGGCAATGGGGTGAATAGGTATTTTTGAAGAAAAATTCTCTAAGTATATTCACTTAAGAAAAGTAATTTTTTTTCTAATATAGGGTACATAAAAAGAAAAAAAAAAAAAAAAAAACAATAGGAAAACAGAGGGAGAAGAAGGGCCAAGTGGTTAGAAGGATTAGAAAGGTGTTAAAAGCTCACACCCAGATCATGTTAACTCTAAGGTTTTCGTACCATTTCCACAATGAGAGATCTACTCTAGAAACAACAATAACGTTTAAATAGCAATAGCAAACACTTGTATAGTGATTTGGGTTCAAACTATTGGCATTAAAAACAGGGCTTGAAGGGGTTGTTCAGCTAATTCTCATACCTCGAACTGATTGCTTCCCTCTCTAACCACAAAAATTGGAACTATGACCAACTCAGTGCTAATAATGGTGATGCAAGGAAATTGTAAATAGGCTTATAGGCATATATGCATACACACATACATTCTCACACACTGAAATGGCTGTAGGGAAATGGATAAAAAACAGAAGGAATAAATAATAAAAGGATTCAGGCTGTGAAAGAGGTAGGAAGGAGAGAAGAAGAATTGTCTTGTAGAACACTTGGGAACACATCTTCCTCTGAGTCTGAAAAACAGTAAAAATATGTTTTGCAATAGGTAGTTGGAGGAATTCATACCTGAAAGTGATTTTTTTGAGAAATATCATGCAAAGAGATCCAGAAAAAAAAGTTAATTATACCTTAAGTATATTAAATAATGCTCAATGAATATAGGGGTACACATATCTTTTCCAAGTAGCATTTCCTCAATGGATGAATTCATGAAGACTATGCAATGTATATACATGCATATATATGTGTGTATGTATAAAGAATGGAAAACTAATTAGATATTTTAAAAGATGCTATCTTCAAACTGCACCAAGATGAATGGACCTTCCAGGTGCTGTTATAAGTGAAATGGAAAAAGAAATACTGTATATTTCATTCATACATGAAGTTTAAAGACGCAAAGCCAATGAACAAGTGAAAAAAAACCAAACTCTTAGATACAGAGAACAGACTGGTGTTTAACAAAAAAGAAGTGGGTTAGGGTGGGTGAAATGGGTAGAAGTTCAGCTGTATGATAGATGGACGCTAGACTTGGTGGTCATCATTATATAGTATATATAGACATTAAATTACAATGCTTTACACCTGAAAATTATACAATATTATAAACTATTATATTATATATTATATTATATAAACTATTATAAACAGTAAAAATTAACTCAGAAATAAACAGAAAAAAATGTTCCATCTATTTTTTTAGTCTCTTGGCCAGGACAAGCTTTTCTTGTTTGAACACCCATCCTTTATCCATGTAGGGTATATTTATCTGTGATAAAAGTTAAATGCTTTTGGAGCAAATCGATTATGTGTTGTTGTGGTAATAAAATATTCTAACTAATAGTTCTTTCCATCTCTTCCGTAAAGAGTTCTACAAATTTTACAATTGTATCATGAACTTTAAGTGGTCAAACTATGTCAAGAGTTCCAGACTCTTTATTTTACTATTACTCAAAAAAATGTTATATGACCACCTTGTTCTTTTATTTGCCTACTTTTTTAATGGCCTGGGGACAGAAAAAATTACCCCCAAGAAAATTTACAGCAAAAGTGCAAACCAACACTGGTCTTAAGTTTCAGAGAGAGAGAAGAGGAATGGGTAGGTATGGTAACAAATGGGCAAATGCATGATGATCTTAAAGCTATGTCTGTACTACATGGCACTTACATGTCAGCGCCATATCTGACATGTGATTCCAAGATTTCAGATGCTCTGAATTTTTAAGCTATTCTTCTGTATTTATGTCCTTTGCCTTGCACGTGTAGACCTTCAAGTGCCGACTATGGGTTTACCTATGTCACTGGATTTCACCAACAGAATGATATACAAGCGAGCCGAATGCCAGCGTTCCTAAGAATGAATCTTACGAAGTCTTACATGTTTCTGTGTGTTCTCTTGAACTCTATCATAAACATGGGTACATAGCACAGTGAGTATAATGTACATCAGAGAAAGGATGCAGAGAAAAGACAAATTGCCCTAAATGACAGCCATCTATGAGCCCAGCAAGATCAGCAAAGCTAGTTAGCCTCCAACCCAGCCCCAGACTTATAAGCAATAACTTACTTTTACTGTCATTAAAACTTTATGGTGATTTATGATGCTATATTATCATGGCAAAAAAACAAAACACAAACTCATATGTAAATCCAAGCTCTTAGGTGAAATCTGATTTTTAAAAGATAGGAATCAATTCATGCTTTACACACACACCAGTTTAAACACAATATTCCTGTAGATTTGATCCAGACCACAGACTTTCACATTCTCTGTTACTATCTAATGTACTCATTTTACAACAAGAAAAGACTTTCAAAGAGATAATAAAAGATCTTTCCCAACCCTGAGTAATTAGAATTTGCATGAGGAGATTCACCTAATTTGGTCATTTTTTAGTAAGCAACTTAGTGTCCTCATTTGAGTTCATGGCTATTTCCAAACTCACTAAGGATTTCATTCCCCCTCCTTCCTGTGACTTTTGTTTTTGTCCAGAGGCTAGATTCACAGGCAGGATTTACATGGCATTCATCTCAACCAGCCTCTTCTGAGCCCTGTCAGCCACCATCTTTTGAGTAGGGGATTTGAAATCTTGAAATTTCTTTTTCCCAGGCAGGACAATACTTCCAAAAACATGCTCGAGGCCACAAACGTAGGATATTATTTCAGTATTAAACCCACACCACCTCCTCCTGTAAAACAAATGAATAAATGATGCTTCTACTTTAAAATGGAGTAATTTTTACACACTGCTGACTAAGGCATACTTCCCATGAAATCTGGATCACATTAGTCTTGGTCAAGCAAAAATAATCTTGGATAAAAACAGACAGGCACATCTAATAAGGCAATGTCCATTCATTTAGAAAAACATAGTTTCTCTTTCACAGGGCTACTCAAGGAGAACCCCTCTTGAAAGTTGTGATTATTGTTTTAGCCAGGATTCATAAAGAGGCTGAACAGCTGCAGACTTTATTAGATCTAATCTAAATACCTGCTCCTTGTATTTTGTGCTGGGAGATATTTATGTTATCAATTCAACTTTATACTAACCATCAGGAAGAATACTCCCTGTAGCTCTGCTGACTCAAAATAATGACTTGTAAGGGAGCTCTAATAACAGAACATGGGGCAATTATAGACCCAGCATGAGACTTGGAATAACTGTGATGTATTTTGTGCACTTGATTGACCTCATGCTCAAGCACATTTGTGCCCCACTGTTGTAGATATGGCCTATGCCTCAGGGTATATGCCTTGTTAATTTCAATATAAGAAGACAGAATGGATTAGATCAGATGGCTTCCCCCTCCAAAAAAGAACAAAAACAAAGCTGTACTGGTCCTTGCAGAAAAGTGATGGCACCTTGGGGTCTTCCAGAAGGAACCATCCAACATCTTTCAGGAAGAATGAGAAGTTACAATACTCAACACGGAATGTTATTTCTACAGTTGGGAGAACCAAAACAATGTACTTTTTCTTGTGTTTTTACATAATGGTTGGTGACTGCTGGGAGGATTTAGAATTTATGGCAAGATGAGAGGAGGAGAGGAAAACAAAGAGATAATAAGACCTCCATATAAAACAAGATTGCTGTGAGGTGTCCATAGATTATATCGTTTTGAGTGCAAAACCATTTGGCAGTGTCTTCCGTACTTGTCACCGGAAGAAACGCCTGTTATGCTGTCATTCACTGAATGACATGGAGGTAAGGAGTCACCTTCCAACTCCAAACATGCTTACTTAAAAGTGGTGGGGGGCGGGGTGGTTAAAAAAAGGGTTGTCAAGGAAAGAAAGTGTTGCTTGTTTCAATCAATATTAGTGTTTACTACAAAGAAGAACCATGCCTCTTGTTTTGTTGTATACACAATGATAGAAGGCTTTCAAGCATATAATGATATTGCAGATGAACCTGAAACCATCATGGAATAACTGGCACTTACGCAACTTCTCAGAAATATAGCTTTCATTCTAAATTAGTAAAAAGAGTTGTTCTGAAATAGTCGTTTCATCGGTCTTGGCTGTTTGCTAATGGTACCATGTAGTCAACTCCGCCTACACGTCCAAAGCGGTTGTTAAAAGCTTTGGTCATCACTTGAAATCAATGTTTTCCGAAGGATATTGGGAACCGCATCTCCACTGCTGTACTGTCTGCCTTGTAATCTTTGAGAAAGTGCATAACTAATATCTAATATTAAATAAGGAAGCTCCTCACACAAAATATACAAATACAGCACCAACCTGACAATGAACACAGACAAATACTGCCAAATGATTACAAATTGGAATGTGGAAATCTACTGCATTTTATCTGGCTTGGAAATTTTTGGCTGGAAATGGGTCCTAAAAGAAACTCAAGGATTGTAAGAGTTTTTCTAGGAAGGGACAAGACTCATGTTTTCTGTACTTACTTTTGTCTCAAGTGTTAGGGAAGGAGTAGAAAACTTACGTTCAAACATACAGGACTTTTTCAAAAAGTGGTTTTTAATAGGACACATTTGAAAAAAACTAATTTTAGTAATATAATTAGCAATTTCTCTTCAAGACACTATTAAGAGATAATGTACTGATTTTAAACAGTAGGTAGAAGAATGGATTTAGAGACTGCCTTGAAAAATTAGAGTTCTCACTAAAAACTCTTGCTTTAGGAAAGATGCTTCTCCACGGAGGTAATATCATTTACTAACTTAAAGTAACTAATAAGAAGCAGGCAATTCTAGTAAAACAAGTGCAGTAGAAGAGACTGATTCATTAATTTTAAATCACTGCTTTTCAGTTTTATTTTAATAGCACTGCTGCCACTTTTCCCCCAAGTTAAATCAGAGAGAACTCTGAGAAATAGTACAGATGAGAGCATTTTACAGCATATTTTTATGTATAAAATAATTTTTAAAGTCAATACATTCCAAAAAACACAACTTTCATGATATTAACTATTAAAAAACACAGGTGCAGATAAAAGTTTTGTTACATAGTAGCTTTCGATTCAACCTATTTCAGTATTTGCTTCAACTAAAGTCAAAGAATGTTGGAAATCTACGTCTATGATGTGGACATAGTTTGGCTGGAAAGCGTCTATTCATCATTCATCTAGTAAGGTGATGCTCTTTTGGAAGCCACCTACCCCACTTTGGTCGTGCTTTGGAGATGTTTCCTAATTGTCTAAGTTCATCAAGCTTGCAGAAGCATCATTTTAATTCTTGAATTCTTAAAAAAGAGAATTTTATGGTATCCTTGATTCACCTGACACTTGGAAGCCATGTCTTTCTTTAAAAATTTTTTTTCTCATTGGAGAAACCATCCTAGGTACTCCATATTTTCTGTCACTTCTGCTTTAGTTTCTCTCTCTCTCTCTGTGTCTCTGGCTCAGTCTCCTCTCTCTCTGTCTCTCTCTTCCCCCTCATTTTCCCCACCTCTGTCTCTCTCTCTCTGTATGTGTTTCTCTCTCTTCCTTCTCACTCTCTGTCCCCGCTCTCTGTCTCTCTCTCTCTCTCTCTCTGTCTCTCTCTCTCTGATGCTGTTCCTTTAACTAGGGCTAAAGGGCCAAATATGGCTTCAGTCATGGATTGACAACATTCATTCTGCCTATGATGCTTCATTTCTTCTCCACATGGCTTTTCTTTCCATGCGATTCTCATCCTTTAGAGCTTCTCTCCGTATATCCTCTATCAGGACAGCCTATGCTTCTATACATGGATCTGACTACCAAGACTGAAAGAAAAATCTACAAGATCTCTTAAACAATAAGGTTAGAAATCTCAGACATTGTAATGGTCAAAAATACAAGTTCTACCAAGAAATAAAAGGATGGGAAAGACAGATTCTACTTTATGAAGGAATGGATGACATGCTTGGAGAGGAGAAGCAGGGATACGTGGCATCTTGAAAAGGAGACCAGAAAAAAAGTTATTTTTCTATAGAGGGCCAGTTATAAATATTTTAGTCCGTTATAACCACAGGCAATCAGTCTCTGTTACATATTCTCTCTCGCCTGCATGCCCCCATTTTTCTCTCTATCTCTTTAGCAATCCTTTAGTAAAAACTACATTTGGTCTATAAAATATAATTTGCTTCAGGTATAAAGGATAAATTACAGGGTGACAGAATTGAACTGATAGTGGTAAACTTAATGTACAATAAATAGACATGAGTTTACAATGATGCATACCTTAAACCTACATGTTATAATGTAATGTTTTGTCAATAAAATAAATGCTGCCCTGTATTCTAGACGATACAGTATACACATCTCATCGTTCTTCCTTAGCATACTTTGTCTCATTCATAATGAAGTTTCATTATGATTCATTATTTTTCATTATTATTTTAAAAACTTATCTGTACCACAAAGTAAAATTCATGAGAGCAAAGCATTTATTATTTTATTTACTATCTTATTTTTAACACTTCTGATGCATAGTAATGTTTAATAAATATATGTCAAACGTATAAACTAAGTAGATACATATATTAGGACTTATTTTTCACTTTATCTTGTAGAACAGTCTTCTATTTTGTTGGGATTATTCTCATATCCCACATGTTAGGAAGGCTGCAAATAACACAAGGCATACATTTCTAGGTTCAAATCCAATGCCTCTCTCAGTAATGGCAGAAACTTTTCAGGTTGACTCTTTCATGAATTTTAACTGTGTCAGCTACTCTGCTTTGAAGTAATTACTATTAATAGAAAAAAACAACATCCGACTGACTAGAGCTGAGTCACATGCAGTTAGGAAAACCTTAAGGAATGGTGATCCATGTGACTTTGGGACACAGAGTGAATCCTGATTAGATATTTGAGAAATCCACAAATATCTTAAGAGAACCAGACAGGTTGACACGCTACCAACTTATATTAAATAGGATTGAGGTGGATGAAAATCAGAGAAGTATCTGAGTCCCTAACTTTTAAGAAGGCAGGAGGAGGAAGCAGCAAAACTGTGAACGCCAGACTTTCAGTGCATGTATTCATGAGTCAGGGAAAGCAATGCACATAAGAATCCCTGTCAGAGAGTAGAGGAAGTGAGCCTAATTAAAATATATATATATATATGTATATATATGTATATATATGCACTTTTGAATATGGAAATAGGTGATGTGTGCCTACGTAGATTGCAGAACTGCTATGGATCAGAGACTATGGTATGCTTGCCTTCCTCACATGTTGAAAGGAACAGTCTACTGCAGTTAGCCTGCCCTTCTCACACTGCATGTTGCTGGTATGGGACACAGTGCCTTGACATTAGTTCTCAAACCAATCCAGAAGAACTAGAATCATGGAGCCGTGTCCTCTGCAGAGCAGACACAGATAACAAGACACTAAATTTTGGGCCTCATGTTATACTGGGATAGTATTTTGAGGTCTTGAGGGAATCACTATATTTTGTGTATAGAATAAATGAGGAAAAGGTATAATTAGAGGGAGGCCTGGAGTAGATCAGCTGTGAAAATAGTCACCAACAATTATCCAATCCCTATACACAGATTGACACAATTATTACCATGGAGGGAATCTATTTTCCCTTCATCTTAATCTATGGTAGTCTTATGACCTATTTTGACTGATAGGATGAGGTGAAAATGCCATTCTGGGACTTTGTAAAGTTTCAGCTTTTACTCTTGTTAGGCAGCTACTTACATACCAAGTCTAGACTATCCTACTGGAGAGAGGGGACACATCAGGGAGGAGGTTCAAAATATGAGAGATCATGTGAAGAGAGAAGGTAGATGAAAGAGAACTGAGGTTCTACCATTCAACAACCAGCACTAAAACTCCAGACAAGAGGGTGATGCAGTATTGGTTCACAGGCCCCACCAATCCTCACAGCCAACATTACATAAATCAGAGACAACCGACCCACCGAGTCTTGTCTGATTCTGCTACATAGAATCATGAGCAATGCATGATTGTTTAAAAACACTAAGCTTGATGGTGTTTTGCTATGCAGCAATAGAAAACAAACAAATATGATTTATTTTAGAGAGGGTAGCCAAAGACGCTCATTCTCTGAAGAAGTGACATCTGAAAACTAGATCACAATGCTATGGATGAGGAACACATACTAAGATTGAACCAATTCCAGAAAAATAGACCTGGCTATAAAGTTTGACTGACTTAATGTATTCTAGAAACTTCAAGGAGTTTACTGCAAATAGAGTGGTATGCTTAAATGAGGAATGGAGAGATGAGGTAAGTAGGAAGAAATCAACATAAATCAGATATTATTAAGAGTTTTTAGTTCGAAGAAAGGAATTGAAAATTCATTGTGTTAGAAATCCTGAATCAAACATATTACTTCAGAACTTTTAAGCTTTATGAACCAATAAATTATCTTCCTAGCTTTGTGGTAGTTGCCTCTGAGAGTCCTGACTAAATAATCTGACTCACTGAAACATTAGTTGCCTCATAACAGTGGGTTTTTTTTTAGTTTTTTTAGTTTAGCTTAGTTTTATGTTTACAGAGGAAGAAAAGGGAGAGGAAGAAGTATTTTTAAGGAAGGAAGAGAAGAAGGAAGCACTTTTATTTAAATGCTATATTTTATTTTTAGCTGTTTGCTCTGGTCGCAGGTTGTGAAGCTGACTTTTATATGGATTTTATATAGCTTTTATAGGCTTTTACATGGTCTGCACTCAAGCTACTACCTTAGTGCCTACATCACCAGGGCATGCATGTTGTTAACATGGCATATTTTATCGCCTTGCAGTGAAATCTTAGGGTAGTATTCATTAACTCTAAAAGGTAAGATAAACTCTAATGAGATACCTAAGTTCTGCACAAAAATGGGATCCTCTGAAAGAAAGAGCTTTCTAATGATTTCCATTGTTCAGATGTGACAGATGATAGGTGTTTTTGGAGTTAAGTTTTGAAACTTCCTTGTATTATGTTCCTGTGGTTACCATAAAAAATTATAACAAGCTTAGTGGTTTGAAACCACAGAAATGCACTCTCTTAGCATTAAGGAGGCCAAAATCAAGCTGTCAGGAAGGTGTCTCCCCCAAGTTGTTAGGGGGGAATCCTCCCTGACTCCATCTGTTGGTGACTCTAGGCTCCCCTGTGGAGCATTATTCTAACCTCAAGCTACTGTCAATGGCTTTGCCCTCCTCTCTTTCCCTCCTGAAAAATGTGTCTTTGGATTTAGGCCTCCACCAGTTAACAGAGGGTCATCTCATCTCAATACCTTCAGTCGCCTATATTTGCAAAGAACTTTTTTCATAAATAAGACCACATTCACACATAGACGGGTTAGATCTTGACAATATTGGGAGCAGGAGACACTCTTCAACCCACTAAAATACTAAAAACACATTTTTAAGTCAAGGAAAAAAGCCAAATTCTGTGGAATGCAAGGAACCAAATTTGCAATTTTTCATTTCAAAGACATACAGATTGCTTCAGAATAGACTTTATTTTTAATGTTATCATTTAAAAGGATGACGAATTGAATTTGAGAGAGACCAACAGATGGAACAAAATCAGCTTATACTTTATGTATCACATACCCACAGCACCAGCCTACTTAAAACATTTGAAACTATTGAAAAAATCATTTTGAGAGTCCCTACACTTCAGGTGCCAATCTCCATCTCCACACATAGGAATTTTTTATTTTTATTTTGCTTTCCTGGGAACTATCCTTATTCTATTTACCATGTGAATTACAATTTCTATTGCTGCCCTACATGCCTGAAGGTGACTCAGTAGGGAATAGAAGAGGGAATCACGGTAATAGAGACAAGCTTGGTGATATCTGTCAAACAAACAAAAAGAGCATCCTGTGGGTGTTTACTGGCTGCTCTTTTTATGATGCATCCAGTTGAACGGTTGAATGAAAATTAAGTGTAGAGAAACAAACATCAAAATAACACCATGAAACAGTATGATGAGACAATGCCAATTTGAAACTATATTTAATAGCCGGTGTTATTCCTGATGACAGATGCAAATATGGCCCCTTACTCTTAACTTAAGGAATGTTTACATAGCCTGTATGTCTGCACATTTCTAATTGTCCTGTCTGAGAATACTGTGCTGGACAGCATGCCAACCAACAAAAAATGTAACTCAAATTGAATTTAGAAAAGAAAAAAAAATAAAGCAGTAACAACAACAAAAAACAACACACCTTGGCAATTTTCTTAATGAGAAAAAAAAATCCAACATTTCAGTTAAGAATGGAACCGGCTGCTTAAATGTTACAAACTTTAAACCTACTTCCCTAAGTACTGGCTTTAGTCTCACAAAGGACTCTCTCTCTCTCCATGATATATTCCTTCCAGTCTTGAGTTTCATTCCTTTAGATTGAAATCTAGAAGAAGAGGAAATACCGTACTTTTGAAACACTCCTACAAAAAATTTCAGGATTACTTTGGTTGGATCATTTGCTTAATCCTGAATCAACCACTGCTCATGGAAAGATACATACTTTGATTGCTCAAGACTAATAGACATCACAGTCCTGGAAACTTTGGTACAAATAATTCATCATAGGTAAAATTGAAGTTGTTCCCTTTCATTTTCATTATAGACATCTCTTAAAGAAACATCCTTATGTATGCCTATGTATTATGCTCTGATTATTTTCATAGAATAAATTTGCAGGAGTGCTAAAGCTGTCTTAAAGTACATACAAGCATTTTGGAACATTTTTAATATACAAAATTATCTCATAGGAAAGTGGTATCAAATTCTATTTCAATGAGGAGCACACAAATGTGCCTTCACATGATATAATCATATTTGGGTATTACCAGCTTTGGTAATCCTCCTCACATTGGAAGACAAGAAAAAAAAATTCAGGTTAATTCATTATTGACTGTTGATAATACTTTTATTGAAACCTTTGAAAGTTGTAAGCATTAAGCAACCTTAACCATGAATATATCTTACTTATATAATCACAGTACCCAGAAAATTTAATTTTGCTGATAATATTTCATAAATAATCACTACTCGAGTTTTTCTAATTACCCCTTGAATGCTTTTTTATTGTTTTTTTTTTTTTGATGGAGGATCCAAACAGAATCAAGAATTATATGCATATATCATGACTAGTCTCTTCAGTTTAGAACTAATTTAGAACCTTTTTCTTTTGAAATACAAATTTGTAATAAGTGAGGCAGTTTTCTCATATAATCTTAAATTATTATCTTTTTTTGACAGGAAAGGTACAAGCAGGAATGAAGGCAAGAAGGAAGACAGGGGAGGAAGCATTTTACTTTATTTTATTTAGTTGTTCACTTGGCTGTGTCCCCACCATCTCCCCTTGGCCCAGCGCCCAGGAAGCCCAAGTACTGGGGATGCATGTTGGCTATGCTCCACTAGAAGTGGCAGAACTAACTGTTACACCACCAGGACACACCTTCTCATATAATCTTTTATGACCTGGATTGATGTGATTCCAAATTGGGGTATTTGTTTACTTCATGAATGATTTAGATTATACATTAATGATTTACAATACACATTAATATATGATATAATAAATTTGCAATCACACTATGGTTAGTGTGTGGTTAGTTTACATTTTATACATATTCTGTTAGATTTACATCTAGGCACTTGTGTCTTTTATGTTAAATTGAATACGGTTATAGTTTTAATTTCAAATTCTACTGCCCAATTTTAGGAATTTTTGTAATTGGTAGTTATGTCTACGAAGAAAGATCCTTTTATTTACTCGTTCTTAATCTCTATAGCTTTTTTTTTTTTAATTTTGTGATATACCACCTGCTAAAATTTCCAGTATGACATTGAATAAAAGTGGCGGGAGAGGACATCTTTGAATACTCCCAAACTCTTGGGGACAGCCACTAGTAACTCACTATCAAGCATTATATTAACAATAGGATTTTGTCAATATTATTTTTTCAATTTGAGGAAGTTCCCCACTATTCCTAGTTTGCTAAAGGTTTTTATAAAAATCTGATTTTGTCGAGTGTTTTCCTATATCTATCTATTGCTCTGGTAATACGGTTTTCTTCTTACGCCTGCTGATGGGATGCATTATCTTAATTATTTGTCAAGTATTGAACCTCTGCTGCAAACCTGGAAAAAAAATCTCAGTATGATGTATAATTTTAATATATTATTGTAATTGTTTTTCCACTTTTGAGTATTTTTGTACTTATGTTCATGAGAGATACTGGTTTATTTTCTTTCTTGTAAAGTCTTTCTTTGGTTTTGATATTAAAGTCTTGCTGGCTTCACACAATAAGTTAAAAGTCCTCCCTTTGTTTCTATCTTCTGGAAGATACTGCAAATATTTGATTTTTTTTTCCTTAAATATTTGATAGAATTCCCTAGTTAATTGGAACATTTGGAACTAGTAGTTTCTGTTGTGAGAGGTTATTGGTCATTGATTCAGTTTCTCTAATAGAAATAGACCTGTTCAATTGATCTAATTTCCTTCTGAGTTTTCACAGATTGTCTCTCTTAAGGGATAAATCTATTTCAGTTTTATTATCAAATTTATAGATACAGAATTGTTCATAATATTATGTTGTTAATCATTTTGATACCTGTGGGCTCAGTAGTGATGGCTCCTCTGACAGTTTTTTAAAAAGTATTTTATTTAGTTGTTTATCCTGGTTGCTTTCCCAAGGCTCTGGTCTTGAAGTGAGGATGACCTCCTTGAAATTCAAATAAAATACACCCAGTGAACTAAAACCACTAGGCCACCAGAATGTGCCATCCTCTTTCATTTTTGTCACTAATTATCTGTCTTCTTTACTTTGCTCTTGGTTAAACTGGCTAACTATCAATTTTACTTTTCCAAAGTACCAGCTTTTTTAAAGATTTTTGATTTCCTGCTTTCAAATTCATTGATCATTTACTCTAATTTTTATTATTTCTTTTCTCCTAATTATCTTCATTTACAATTCCTTTATTGTTATTATGCATAATTGGTGAGCAGCTTTGAAAAATAATGTATATAATACAGTAGATTTGAGAAGAGGATAGAACCTTAAAGCTTTCATTATTCTAAATGTGGTTCATAGACCAGCAACAATGGTTTCACCTGGAAACTTAATAGAAAGGCAGAGTGTTAGGTTGGAATCCAATCTACTTATTCAGAACCAAGAATTTAAGAAGATATTGGGTGATTTACTTGCACATTACAAGTTGAGGGTCACAACATCTTGCATCTACTTCATAAAAGAAATCTCTAATAACAAGTTATTTGAAAAATAAAATACTATCTTCTACAACCAGATGGATAATTTAATTGTCTTTATTCTTTCAGTCACTTTTAACTGTGTTGTTTCCTTATCGAGTTTGAAGGGGTCTCTGTAGATTTTAGTAATAGTCCTTGATTAGCAGATATATATTTTGCAAATAGTTTCTCTCCCAGTATGTGGCTTGCATTCTCACACTCCCTACAGTGTCTTTCATATAGCAGGGTTTTTTGTTGCTTTTTTTTTCTCAATGAAGTCAAGTTTATCATTATTTATTTCATGAATCAGAACTTTTGTGTTGTTTCTAAAATGTCAAAACCAAGGTCACCTAGATTTTCTCCTATGTTATCTTATAAAAGCTTCACAGTTGTGTTTTGCACTTATGTCTGTGACATTCTGAGTTATTTTTTGTGAAAGATACAATGTCTGTATTTACATTTATTTATCTATTAATATATAGATTTTTAACTCTGTCATCACCATTTGTTGAAAATACCATCATTGCTCTATTTTACAGTATTTGCTTATTTGTCAAAAGTTGACTATATTTATGTGGGTATATTTCTGGATTTTTATTCTATTCCACCGGTCTACCTGTCCACTCTTTTGTCAAGACCACACTGTCAGGCCAGTGTTCCAACTTTGTTCTTCTCTTTCAATATTGTGCTAATTAGTTTGGGTCTTTGGTCTCTACAGATAAATATTAGGTTCGGTTTTTTCATAGGCAGAAAACAATGTGCTAGGATTCTGACTGAGATTTAATTGAATCTATAGATCGATTCAGGAATAACTGATAGACTGATGATATGGAGTCTTCATAACTATGAACATAGAATATCTTTCCACTTAGTTAGTTAGTTCTTTGGTTTCTATCATCAGAGTTTTATAGTTTATCTCATATGAAGCTTATACATATTTTATTAATTACTTATTTCATATTTGAGCATGCAAATGTAAATGATATGTTTTTAAGCTTAAATTCTACTTATTCATTCATGGTATACAGGAAAGTAGTTGAAGATTGTATATTAACCTTGTTTCCTGCAACCTGGCTATAATTGCTTATTAGTATTTGTTCTGTTCTTTTCTCTCTTCTCTTTCTGATACTTCCATTATGTGTATGCTACACCAAAATTCTCAGATATTCTATTCTTTTGTTTTCAGTCTTTGTTCTAATTACTTTTACCTTTGAAAATTTTTACTGTTAAATACTCAATTCAAAGATGTTTTCCTCATGTCATGTATATTCTGCATTTCTCAAGTGTTAATATTTTAGATCTGTAGCATTTCTTTTTACTTCCTTCTTAGAATTCTCATCTTTATTCTCATATTTCTCAAGTGTTATTCTGTGGTGTCTACTTTATCCATTAGATCTATAGCATATTAAGCATAGATGTTTTAAATAGCAAGACTGATAATTCCAACATATATATGTTTTATGAATCTGTTCTGAAGTTTGTTTTGTCTCTATAGATGCTTTTATTACTGTGGTTGTTTTGCGTTTTAGCAATTCCTATATTTTTTCTTGCTAGCTAGACATAATGGTCTAGTTAAAAAGCCAATAGGTCTTCAGTGACATGGTGGTGAGCCATGCAGGAGGAGTGGGGAAACCTCTATATTCTTATGATCAGGACTTACAGCCTTTTATTTCGATTGTGACACTGGACTGTGAATTTCTCAAGTGTTCCTCAATTTTCCCCTCCTCCTTAGGTAAAAAGACAACTAGATCAGGCTGGAGTTGTGTGGTTTCCTTCCCACAATTGAGTTAATATGAAAAAACTGGATTATTTATCTTCTGATTAAATAGTTTCTCTTGAAGGCATGTCTTGTTAAGAAGAACATAATTCTCTGACATATTCCAAAATAGTCTATTTTCACTCCTTTACTAGATACATGAAAGGATTTTCCTTTCATATTCTCTGAAAACCAAGGGAAGCTCCTGGTGGTAAACTCACATCCCCCTGTGATGGACCTCCCTGAAGTTTTTAATTCTCACACTTAGTCAACAGCAATTCATCAGCTACAAGTTCAGGTTTTAAACCCCATCACTGGTTCCTGGGACTTCCGCTCATTGGTTTCTGTTTCTGTAAATTGTGATTTTTTTTATATTTGTCTATCTATTCCTCTATTTTTTTAGGGCAGCATTTTGCTCTGTGACATCATTACTCAGATTAATCGTAAGAGTTGATTTTTTTCTGCTTGCTCATTTTTTTTAGAGAGGATGGAGTTTTAACTTCAAAACTACTTATATACCAACTAAAATCAATAAATTCCTTTGTTTCCCTCCAGTTTATCATTTCCCTCATTTCTAATCTTCATATTCAGACTCAAGAGAGTCTAGAATGTGCTCAACAATTTCCATAATGACGCTTCTCACATCATTCCTGATATAATCCATGAATTTGTTTATATGCATTAATATTTTATGGTACCAGTGCCTAGCATTAAAAAGTTTTTCCCTATATATCAACACACTGATTAAATAAAGGAAAATCTAGACCATCTATTGAACTATTCAATCTACATATGCTTAAATGAAGAATTCTTTTATTTTCAGCTTCTGCTGACAGCCAACATGAAGAATAAAAGCAATGCATGCATGCCCTGCTATTTTCTTTATAGTAGTTATGCCTTTGCACATGACAGAAATATATCATTTCTTCCACCATAATGTCTACATTGTTGGAGGTCCAGAATTTCAGATATGCTAAAAAGTTTTACCAATTCCTTAGGAAAATCTAATATTTTATCTATAGCGAGATACTTTAAGAATTGTCATTTTATGCCAAAAGGAAATTTATTGATACTTGTGAATAGAGAACTCAAGAGTAGTCAAATTTACTTCAGAAGGAGATGATGTTAAAAGGATACCCTTTCTTTTCCTTACTAGCTATGTCCCTAGACAGCTCTACATTCTTGTTTCTATAATAACTGCATCAATTCCAGATAGTTTCTTTTCAACTACAATTCTAGGGAGAAAGATGACAGACCCTCTTCCAGGATTTTCAAAAAGGTTTCGCAGTATCATCGGTTCTTAATGATTCTGAATGGACTGTTAGACACACCCCAAATACAATCACTGTTGTCCAGGAAGGCAAGAAACTGGTAAGTTATGAGCTAGGGCTTATAATCCCCTTAAAACAACAAACGGAAGCAAATCCCCTGAAAGTTCTTGGAAACAGAGCAGAGAATGATGTATAGAGTAGAATTAGGATGCATTTAGTAGAAGATGAATGAGTGGACACTGGACAGTCAAATCAACACAGGTTGTTTTCTCTAAAAAGTTAAAGCTAATTTGTGGTTATTAACAGCATGTATTCAATGACTATTTCAAAAGCAAAATTTACTAATATGTGTTCATTTTTTTCTCTTTTTCTCCAGATCATATTTGTGACTATAGTATCAGAATGCTGGTATTTATTCAATACTTCATTTACTTTGAAATATTTCTTACCATACCAAAAATCATAACACAGTAGTCTATTCACGATATCACGATTAAAATAGTTAATTTTGAGGAGGTTTTGATACCATGAATGGAAGGTTATAACAAAAGGTAAGAATAAATGGCAAGCTTCATAGGGAGGATAAAGACCATGGTTTAATTAAAAAAAAAAAAAAAAAACTCCTTCCACTTAGGCAATGACTGATTAGAAATAAGATGTCAATGTGATCTGTGATTTATTGGCACCTTTTTTTAAACACACACAGCAATACACATGATTCTCTCTTCCTGTATATGCACTTAGGGATTCTAATAGTTAATGATAATCTGTAATGTTGAATTGCCATGACTTTCATGGGTACTATTATTATATTGAAAGCAAAATAATAAATATGGTGTTGCTGTATATGTACACAATTGCTAGTATAAAACAAATTACAGGTCTGATAAAAATCAAAAGTCAATTTAACAGCACAATGCAGTCCCTAAGAAATGACAACCATACATTAGGTGGTATGCACAAAGACTAAAGATACTTTTCAAAAATCAATTCAAATTCTGATGAAGAGACTGAGGAGCAATAATAAAAATTAAAGGTCTTCTTATATTCAATATCACTGACATGGTTTTAAGTTGCAGAAATGATGGAGTACAAAAGAAACTACATCTGACAAAGTAAGTCCTGAGGTAGGGGTTATTAGTGTTAAATAAATATTCAACATTCACTTTCCGCAATATTGAAATGCTGGCAGGCTGAATCCCAAAGGCTCCACAGACCTAACTCTCGCAGAAGTATGGTTTTGAATTAACAAAAATATATGGAGCTCAGTAAAAGTACTTTAGTTTTCAGACCCTGGAGCCATTTAAGGAAAAGAAGGAGATGTGGAATATTCTTTCTGCTCTCATCCCACACCATGGAGAAAAAATAAAAATTGCATTGCATTCTCTCTAAACCAAAGAACTATGTGCATTTTACAAATATTTACTGAACTCCTGCTTTTTCAATGTAGTTTAAGTTCATGCTACACTATAATCTCTACCAAATGCTTGAAATGGTTTTCTGGACAACCCTCATTAATGACATTAGATTAACCAATGAAGAAATAAGAAAAGGAGAAAAAGGATGACTTCAGCTCTTGGGAGGCATCTTCTCTAAATCACTAGTATCCCAGAATATTGAAGTGGAATGGGAAGAGTGTCACCTCTGGAAGTAAACATACCTGAATATGAGTCTTGATACCATCAGTTGCAGACCACAGTCTCTGGTCAACTTACTGAATTTCTCTGAACTTGAGTATGATGATCCATGAGTGGGTAATCCTTACAACTTCACAGGTTTTCTTAAAGAAGAGACTCAAACTGGAAAAATTTCTTCACTGATCTGCAATTTAGTGGAAAAATACATGTATAACTGTGGATCGGTAGCTATAACACTACTCTTATTAGTACCACTGTCAAGCAATATAATACGTTAACATACTAAATGCTCTTTCTCTTTAGATTTTGAAGTCCATTGAAGTGTATAAGTGGTAATTCACCACTTTATTTCCAGGAAGGAAAAAGACACTAATTTTACTCTCACTATACTTTCAAAAAGTTCCCACAAATCTTTGAATTTCTGAACATTTGTTAAGGATTTGGACCACGGGATTTGTAGGAAGTATCTCGCTTTACCTCAGCACCCAGGAGATTATTTTCGCTGTGTCTAAAATATGTTACCAAGGAAGAACCGAGAGGAGAAAGAAAGTTTTCCATTTAATTGCTTCTTTGATTTTTATCAGCTGCCTTAGCTCAGCCGCTGATGCCCAGCATAGTTAGAAGAGTTGGAAGGTGAGAGATAACAAAAGAGTAGCCTCTGTGTGGCTTACAAATGCAAAGCAAAGCATCTTTATTGATATTCTTTTTAAAGAGTTCATTCAGGTGCAGCTCACAGTTGTCGAATGGAATGGAAAACAGAAATCTCTTTGAAAATAAGAGAGAGAATTCAAGGTCAGCCTACCACAGCTGGTATTCCCTCTACCCTCACCTTTTTGGAGCGGGTAAATCATTTATCTGGGTTTGTTCACTGCATGCTGATGGTATCACACCTTATCACTGTCTAAAAGAAAGCTTCGCTAACATCTTTTTAAAACAACAATTTATCTTCTCTTATCCCCTAAGCTAATGTGAACCCCAAAAGCCTCATTGGAAAAAAAAAAAGCATTTAAGCTTCAATCCTTTGATAAAAGTTCAAACTTTCTTCTATCAGTCATTCAAAGTTACTGAATAGTAGATAAATAGTCTCATAGATGGGTCCACTGTGCCCACTCAAATGACAAATTCCAGAAAATATTCATAGCACTCAGCACAATAGGAGGATGGTTACATTATTCAGGTATAGATGGCAATGTTCTTGGTCTTATTTTTTTCCATCTCTTTTAAACTGGACCTCTCAAAAGAGCAAACACTGGGGATGGGTAGCTGATCATATTACCACAGCAAAAGGTGCTTATACCAAAAATACCCAAATTTTGCTCCTCCCAAGCTTTGACTGTGTATGGTTGGGGCCTAGTAATTTCTATTTCAAATAATCTTCCAAGTGAGGTTGCTCATCTGGAGACAACATTATTAACAAACATTAACCAAAGTCAAAAAATGATAAATTTCTCAGTCATCAGAATTAAGACTTTAAAGTATTCCTTCATTGCAGATTAAAGGATTTCTAAAAATGCAAACTGTAAAAATGCTGACTAACACAGAAGTAAATCTAGATCATATCTATGAAAAATCAGTTCAGGGGGCATATTCTGATACCATTAAAATGCCAGGGTGTACAAAATATAAGATTGTTTTCTGCCAATAGACGAGATACAAACTATGTTCAATTACGGAAAAATAAATTATATGTCCTGTACATTTATGTTTGTTAGGTTCCCACGAAGAAGTGGTTGGATTGGGGGGTTTGTTTTGGAAGCATGGGAAGGAGTGACCCAGAGAAACATTTCCAATAGTGGGCTGGCTCACTAAAGGAGTAAACCTGCCCTGCGGGAAGGACTCTTGGCTATTTATAGGGCTGTGGGGATTGCTGCATCTTAGAGGCAGGATTGACAGCAAGGCACTGCTACCATTCACTCAGAGTCCAGAGGCCAAGAGTCTGCTTAGAAATTCATGAAGATGCTAATACAGACATTAGTCCAAACAAAAAGGATCCTCCTCAGTTATCAGCAGAGACTGAGAAAAGTGCCTAGACCTGCCTCTGCAGTCTCCAGAAGACTGAGACCAAAACCAGTGGAGATTCCTGCCCAAATCCCACACACGACGGAGCTCCTAGCACAACATGGCATCACCCATGCCTTTGGGGGGAGGGGTTCCTTGTCCTATTAATGTTTAGTGAACTAAAATATTGTTAAAAGGTAACCTGAGGCACACTAAAATTGTTCAAGAGTTTACTGGGCCACGCATCCATTTCAACAGGAGAGTGACATACCATAGGTGCTGGAAACCTCCACTGATGGGAGGTAGGGAAGGACGGGTTCCTTAGAAAACATGTGAAAGCAGCCACAAGGAAATTATTTGGTTGGCCAGACCTTAAGCAGTTACCTGTTTTGGGAAAGCTAGTTGACTTTGATTCCTAGTTCTCAGGTTTCATGCTCTTGAATTCCAGTGGATTGTTTCTGGCTGAGGGTTTGCTTTGCTTACATAGGCCACCTCAAAAGAGTCACCCAGTTCTACTGGCCTACTCGTTTAAGTACATTAAGACCACGCAGCTATTTCACTGATCTTTAGGAGTCAAGTACTTACTGGTATTTCCTCCCAATGGCTAATGCAGTGATTTTCTAGCTCTGTGCCAAATTCAATTAGTGTGCACACTTTACATTTTACACAACTTGAATTTTTTACAGTTAAATGACTTTGAATGTTCTTAGGACAGCAGAAAACCAGAGTACATTTCCCTTCAAAGAACAGATAAGAGGCAGCATGTAACTTCAAGTCATCACCAAAAGAGAAAAACACAACAACGAAAAGAACTTATACTTACAGGAACCCAGAAGGGCTTTGTTTCATCATTATGCATTGGAGAACTGTAAGGTTTGTAAACAGTTTTCTTCTAAAGCAAAATGCCATAAAGAAAGAGGAAGAAAAGGCATGATTCCTAAGTATATTTAAATTAAGAAAGACAAAAAGGAGAGATTATTTTTCCTTCCACAGTTACAATTGAATGTTTTGAATCTTTTGATCCCTCCAAGTTTGCCTCCCCACAAAATCTTGCATTATTCAAAAGTGACCTCCAAACAGAGGATGAGGATTACAGATGTAGAGTTCAACTGTCTTCTTTTATTTTGGTAATTGAAGGACCACTGCATTATAACATATGGATATAAGGTATGCATCACTGTAAATCAACATCAATATATTATAAGGGAAACGGAACAAACAATTCTACCCAGTGTCTTGTCTCAAGCCTTAGGTCAATAGAAAATTCCAGCAGCAACAGCTTTAGTTGCTGGAACCCATATCCCAGAGACTGCAAGACCTCCTCCAAGCTGCCTGGTCAGATGGGAATCATCGACTTTCAAATGCACCTTACGTACATAATACATTCAGTTCACCACCATCATTCCAGTTCTTCTCAAAAGGAAAAAGCATGTGTTATTCAACTTTAGCGATATTGCTCGTGAAAACTAACGATGCTTGGACTTGACTCCGACAGAGTCAGATTAATTTAGGAGTAAGCCCAGGAATCCATACATGATTAAAACAAGGACCAATTTGGAAAACTTCGAAAAAAGAGAATCCTTGGACGTCTCCTTCCTCTTCTAGGTCATCCCTCTTACTCTCCTATAATTCCTTTCCACACCAGGATTGGCCATACAGACTCACAGCTGGTCACCAGATACACAGTTAGCTTTATGACTGAAAATAGTAGCTGTACTCTATAGCACTTCCCAGTCTTGTAGACATTCTGCCAATGGAAGAGATGACACATTGCTGTGTATTGAATACTTCCTTTAAAATTAGATAGTTAGAGACAAGTACTTCAAGATGCCCCTTCTTCTGAAAACCTCTGCTGACTGCTAAGGCTGACAGAAGACCTTCCCTCTTTTTAGCACTAAAAGCTCTGTTGCCTAGGAATCCCTTTTTGCTGGCCAAACCACAGAGGTTGGAAATCCTACCAATCATTCTGTGATTGAATGTTCATCTTTCCTTCCCACTGCCTATGTAATGGCTGAAGCAAGGAAATGACACAAAACCTTCAGTCTAGAGATGTTTTTTTTTTTTTTTTTTTTTTCTATTGCACTCTTGCTTCTAGTCTGTAAATAGCCCGCACATTTTATTTTTCAGAATATGAAACAAAACCTCAGTCATCAGATCCATGTGTGACTGGATAAATACAACATTGCACTGAGTTTTCCATCCCCAGAGGTTAGCCCAGAGCTTGACACTGAGAGAGGTAGAACAGAATGTTTTGTTGACTTTAAAACAGTGTTTTCCATAAGCAAGAAAGAAGGAATTTCCTTGAGTGAATATGCTCAGAATTGTTTTGATAACCTACAACTACCAACAAAAGCATCTTATTCTATGCTTCAGATGTATGCTCTATGTGAAAACCAGGCTTGTTCTTCCAGAAGCTCTTCATCAAACAGTAGCTCTCAAATTTATCTGTCAGAATTGTTCCAGTGAAGGAAAGAGCTCCTTTATTGATTGTAAAGCTTGCTTTATGGAAATACAGAAATGTATACATTCACATAACCATGGACATGCATCCAGCCTCTTAGATACTTATCAGCAAGGATACCAGGAAAGTCAAATTCAGTTTAGACACATTGCTTCTGATTCCTAGAGACAGATGGGGAGCATTTGACAGGCATTTTGATGGTGGAAAAAAAATTTTGTGAAGGAGAAAACTATATACCTAAGTATCAAACTAAAACCCCAAAGTGAACATTCTGAAGAACTGCAGAAATTTATCAATGAAAAGGCTTAGGGAGAAATTACATTATCTCGTCATAGAAACACCAGCAACAATTAAAATTCAGAAATCAGTAAATCCACTATTACCAACCCATATCAATGTTAAGTTATAAAGTCTCCTAAAACCCATGAGAGAGAGAAAGAGAGAACGAGAGAGACAGAAAGAGAGGAGAGAGAGACAGTGTGGGTGTGCACATGCTGAGGTCTATGATGACAATATAATGGGATTTAGAAGATACAAATCTCAAATCCCATTCCTGTACAAAAACGAGAGACTTGGATGCTGGCAGCACACACAAGTGTAGATGGTATGAAAACAATATATGTAAAGGACTCTTCTCTCCCTTATACCAACCTACAATTTTCACCTTTATACCAAGCACACAAGTTCAGTTTCACATTTGAATCACCTGCTCTCTCTTCCTGCCTGCCTACTTGCCTTCATTCCTTTCTGCACCTTTCCTTAAAAAAGAAGAGTAACAATAAAGAACAAAGTTTGCACAGACTGTGCAAAAGACTTTGTACTTGTATATATCAGAAATTAAGGTATAAGTCAATGATTTTTGCTAAAACTATAAAAATCATTACAGAATAAGAAGCAATCTTAGTTGAACCACACAGATAATAGATTTAAGTGAGTCATGATTTTTATAGATTTCAGCATGAAACTTCTTATGGTTTTCATATGGACTGAGTAAAGGAAACAGAAAATGCAAGGTCATGTGAAGAAGTAATGGCCACATACGATGAAAGGTATAGAATATTGTAATCTATATGTCCATGCCTCACTATTCACCCTCTACTCTTGTTCAAATTCAAGCATATAAAATTCTAAATCAAAATGGTCAATGACAGAGTTGCTCTTTGACCACACTGTGAGCTCTGCTTAACTAGATCCTGTCTTTATGAGATTGATTTTAGTAAAATCCTGTCAAGTCTGATTAGCCAGAATTCTTTCCCCCTGAGTTCTGATCACCCTCCTCATCCCCTGCTACTCCCCCAGGTAGTAACTGATCACCTTGGCCTGCTTTTAACAAATAATTCTACTGGGTCAGTTTAATCAGAAAGTCCTTTATTCATGATGCTTCCTCTGGGTAATGTCCCACCTGAGATTTGCCTATCAGTTCCCACTTTTCCTTATTGTATTCAGAGTGGGACCCAATCTCTCTCCCCTATTACAAAACCCCATTGCATTTGACCCTACCTGTGACAAAAGTCCTAATTATCTACCTTCTGTTCTGTACAAGTATCACGAATAACTATTTCCTTAACATAGGACACTCAAAAGATATTTTAGGAAGCCGTGATTATCTTAATGTTACCAAACTGTGGAATGTATTCATCCAGAGAAAAGAAATGCTGAACTTCATGGGTGTATTTTTGTTGTGGCCTTAAGAAAAAAACAGATCTGGAAAAGGAGAAGAGACTATATCCTTACAACATATCAACTCAGGAAATGCTAAAAACACCAAAGGCAGCACAGCAAACCTACTCGGAGTCAAAGATCAGGTTTATATTCTCCAGGACTGAGAAGTCTTTCTTGCCCAGGGAGACACTCTGAGTGAAGTTTAGGATGTGTGTTATTATCTGGATACGATGCTACATTGGAGCTGGGCTGTGACTAAAATTCAAATGACATCTCCATCACTATCATATATTAGACACTGCTTTTGAAAGCTGTTTAAATTTTCTAACTCTCTTTAACAAGTTAATTATGATAGAATTATGTGAGCTGGTGAAGGAGAGTTTGGTAAGTGAACAGTTAAGTTGGGAAGAATGGAGCACCTTGGTGTAGGAGCGATTTGATCTGGAGAGCGTGGTTCACATACATGCCAAGGACCCAGGTTCACATCCCAAAGCCAGGGGAATAACCATGATGCACAACCAAATAAAATACATAAAAGCACTTCTTTCTCCCCTCTTCCTGCCTGTCTGCCTCTGCCCGCCTTCATTTCTGCCTGTAATTTTCCTTAAAACAAACAGAATTTAGGGAGAGCTATGTTTTGCTTTAAATAAATTCACATTAAACTAGTAGACCATATCACTATTACTTTCACAACTACTTTTGCACATTATATTCCTTTCCTAAAATTAGTTTTTGGAGGACACTTCATTTACTTCTACATACTATTTGAATATCAAAAGTGAAATCGTATTTCTCCATTGGAGTCAATTCTTGTGCATGGATAGGACTAAAGCTCAGATCTTTGAAGACGCAGTATTTAGTCGTTGGAATTTCCACTGTCTGTCATGATTCCGAGTTGCTAGAGACATATTAGAGAAATATTTTTCCTGTACATGTTTCTGAGGTCTATTTGCCCTCTATTCCACCATTACCAAGAAGGCATTTTATTAAGTGTCTCTATTAAGTCCTCACCAAAATTATTATCTAGAGGGGAGATTACTATTTATTCATCACAGTTATTTGAGCCTAGGTTTCTTGCAATATTTTCATATTAGAGTTGTTTCTTTTTTTGTTTAAAACCATAGCTAATGTTCTTTGACTTTTCTAGGTCATTTTTGGGAAGAAGGAAATAAATAAGGAAAATAGACTTTGGGAAATAGCCCCCATGCTTCAAAAGTTCATCTTCTGCACAAAAGTCAAAAGTCAAGAAACGTGGGAGAATCCAGAGGTATTATAAAAACAATATTTTTTTATTACAAAGAATGCATTATTACCTATTTAATATTTATGGAGGTAACTTTGATTTCCAAAATAATATTAACCCATATTCCTCAAATAAATGACAAAATACTGTGCCTGCCATGCCTATCATTAAATTACCCAAAAATCTCCCCCACTGTCCACTGGACCTCACTACCTCTGGCTCCCACCATTCAACCCCCTTGCTGACAGTTAACCCCAGTTCTATTGTCAATATACAAGGGTTGGTTTTGTTTTACAAATTTGTTACTTTGTTTCTTTATAATCCACATGAGTGTGAACATCTGGTATATGTCTTTATTCCTCTAATTCATTTCACTTAGCATGATCCCCTCTAGTTTCATCCACATTGTCGCAAATGTCAGAATTTGATCTTTTAGGTGTTTGTGTAGTATTCCATTACACATAATAAATACAGGGTGCATCGATATCTGCAGATTAGTGCTTTTGTGTTTTGGAGGTAAATAAACACAGAAGTTAGATGATGGGATCATATGAAATTTCCATTCTCCATTATTTTGAAGAGTCTCCATACCGCCGTTTTACAATGCCACCAGCTTGTAAAAACGTTCCTTTTTCACTGCATCCTCACTAATATTTGTTGTTCACAGACTTGGATAAGAGCCAGTCTCACAAAGTAAGCTTATACCTCATTTGATGGTCTCATTTTCATTTCCCTAATAATAAATGCGTCAGAGCATGTTTTCATATGCCTGCTGACCATTTGTATGTCTTCTTTGGAGCAATGTCTATACAATTCCTCTGACCAACTGTTTTTTTTTGATTGGGTTGTTAAGTTTTACTGTTGTTGAGTTTCATGAGTTCTTTATATATAGTGTATACTAAGCCCTTGTCAGATGTATTATGAGCAAATATCTTCTCTAAGTTATCTGATTTGTTTTGGTGATGGTTCCTTTGACCGTGCATAAGTTTTTTTTGTTTTGTTTTGTTTTTTTCAGTTTGATGTGATTTTGTTTATTTTGGGGTTTTGTTTTTCTTGCCACTGGAGTGGATGTCTGGAATCACATGCCCATGTTATCTTCTAAGTACTTATTGCTTCCAAAATTATTACTTTTATATGGTTATTTTGCTGATTTTTTTTAAAGGAAAGGTGCAAGCAGGAATGAAGATGAGCAGACAGCAGACAGGAAGAGAGAGAGGAGGAAGCACTTTATTTTTTATTTAGTTGTTCACATAGGTTGTTCCTCCCAGCCCAGGTTCTTGAATCCGGGACCTTGGGCTATATGTAGGACTGCTCTCAGGTGCACTGAATCATTAGACTTCCAGTGCACACCCCATTTTGCTGGATTTTTAAAGTCTTTTTTTTTTTTTTTTGACAAGTCCCTCAGAATCTTTGTTTCATTAGGGAGCACAGGAAGTCATGGTTCTTGATCTAGAGTTGAGTAGACAAAATAGACACACAAAGGAATTTAAGAACAATAAGATGAAGTTCAAGTATCTATGATCCAAATTTCAGATGTGTTTATAATCTTTTTCCATAATAGGATTTCCATATCTTCACTTTGCGAGTGTTATTACAGAAAACAATTTGGCTTGATTTTCCAAAGAGCAGTCCAAGTAAGAGATATCATATATGCAAAGACACAGAGAGGGACAGAAGCTTGGTGGGTATTTTATTGCACCATTTGATATACTATATAACATACCAGTGTGTGTAGAAGCAGAGGCCTAGTGAAGAAATAGTAAGAAAGGTCAGAAGGAAAAAGAAATGATATCTATATATTAAACATATTAAAATTAAAAATGAAGGCAGAGCCTTTTCATAAATTTCTACCCAACAGAGAAGCATGAATATCAGCTTGTCATTTGTAGAATTTTCTAGGTGTTTTTTGGGGGAGGTATAGAATTCACCATTTCCAATTTTGATTATTTTTTTCTTTGTGTTCATTTAAATAAACCTAGAGCAGGGCCTCTCAAATACAGAATATGTTCTATTCTGTTATCTTTATTTGATTAAATAACAGCTAAAAGAAAACTTCTAGGACAATGAAAGAGTGAAATTGTTCATCCTTTTTCTGATGCCTGAGTCAAAAGCATCTGGAGTTTAGACAAGGTTCAGGCCATTCAGACCAACTGGAACAGTTTTTCCTCTTCTACTTCTGATGGTGAAAGATATGGTGTCAGGTTATCATTTCCAGAAAACATCTAGGCCAGAAAAACCTGAAGATAAGGCCTCTTTTTTTTTTTTTTTTTCCTTTCTAAATTGTTAGTTGGTCTCTCAGCACATTTTGAATGTAACCTTTTTAATCCCTGCATTTGCAATTAGAGATTAAAATTCCATTCCAAGGGCCATTCGGCAGATGGCACAGCATGAAAAAAGAGGAGGTAGATGGAAATTGTATTTATACAGAACACCAGATGAATTTACCAGGCTGTTTCTTCCTGAGCTTCTGCATTCGCTTGTGAAAATTGATTGTTTAAGATGTAAATTTCATTTGCTGGGATTTAGCATTTTTATAGGATTGTAAAGCATCAATTAATCCTTTTTTGTTCAGCACAGTTGCTTTAAACACAGAAGTAAAATCTATATTTCACAAAATGGCTTCTTAAGAAGATTATGTCACCTGTGTAAGGGTCACCAAGGTAGGTTTAGGAAGGCCGCCTGATAATGGAATGGACAGGTCACTTAACCAATGCATCTATTAAATGGACACCTCATCACATCTTAGGCCATTTAGAACATATGATTCTTAATTAAGATTTTCCTCCAAGAGCTTTAAAAAAATTCCTCATATCTTTTAAATGTGTATTGACATACAGTAGATTCAGAAAAGTGCGCAAATCATAAAATTATAGTTTAAGGAGTTTTTAAAAAGTGAAAATACCTGTGTACTCACCTACCAGAATAAAAAACAAAATCTAACTGGTAGCCCAGAAGCCCCCTCATCCTCCTTCTCAAGTGATTTCCTCCCCCCAACATAACCACCTTTCTTATCCTAAGCACCAATGTTTAGCTTACATCTTACTCACATGTGCATAAGTAGGCACACATAGTATTTACTCTGTGACTGGCTTCAGACCCACAACATTCTGTTTAAGATACATCCATTCTACTGTCTGTGGAAGTATTCTGTTCACTGTCATTGTTCTATGTAATTATATTTTATAAAGCTACTGCTATTTCTCCATTTGTATGTTGATAAACTATTGAGGCTTTTCTAGTTAGGGGCTATTACAAATGGAATGTGTCAATGATTGTTTTTATACATCTTTTGGCAAACATATGCATGTATTTCTTATAGGATTAGACTGAATTGTAGAATTAATTTCCAAAATTATCAAATCTACCAGCAGTGTTTGAGGGCCCGTCAATGCATATTTTTGACAACTTTGCACATTATTGGTCTTTCATTTGGACAATCTGATGGGTATGCCATTGCTGGCTTTGCATTGTAATTTTAATTGGCACTTCCCTGATGACTAATAAAATTCATCAGTTTCATGTGTATTGACTATTTGTGAAGTATTTGCTGAAGCTATTTGCTTATTATTTGACTGATTTTTCACGTTGATTTCTTTTCTAAAGCTAGATACAAGTATCTTGAGAAATAAATGATTGCAAATAATTTCTCTAGCCAGAGGCTGACTTTTTGTTAATCCTTTGAGTCCTTAAGATTCTCGTGTTAAAGAAATTTAATTCATCATGAATTTTTTCAAATTCCTAGTGATTTTAAGTTTAGAAAATCTTTGCCTCCCCGAAATCGAGACTGAACTATGCAGTTTTAGAATCCTATGTCAGCATTCTTTTACAATATGCTTGCTCTCTATCCTGCTTTTAATCATTGCATTTCAACATCTATCAGTCATTTTATTTGAGGTACAACCCTTAGAAACGATACGCGGGACCTACTTTTTATACAAACTGAGATTTTTACTTGAGTTACTTAGTCCATATACATTTAATGTGATCATTAACATATTTGAGTTTATCTACTAATATAGTCTTTTTTTTCTAATGACCTCACCTGCTTTGTTATTTGTCTCCTTGGTCATATACTTTTGGAGAATCCAACAAGATTTTACTCCATTTTCACTTACCAATAGTTTTTTTTTTCTTATTATACCTTAATATTTTTAATAATTGTACTGCCATATTTGATTTATTAAATTTTATTCCAGTATTTTTGCCACTACCAGGAAATTCGAGATTGTTAGCTCTTATAAATCCATTTATTCTTCTCTAGTTTCTTACGTAGTGACACTTATTTTGATTAAAAATGCATTTATTGTTTTGTAAGTCAACATTTATTTAGACATAAACTCATACTTATTTTTATTTACACTTTAACCTTAATAAATTTTCATATTTCATTAGGGAACATTTTTTCCTTCTTAAAGAACTGCCCTGAACTTGTGTTTCATTGGAAGTCTAACAATAAATTCCTTTTTCTCCTCAATGTTTTTCTTAATTTAATTTTCTTTTTTAAGTTTGGAAGAGATGTTCTTCTACTTCTTTACAAATATCATTTTAATACCTTCTGGCATCCTCATTTAAGGTACATACCTACTCATCACTCCTGCTACTACAATTAAAAATAATATATAATTTTTTCCTAGTCTTTAAAAATATTTTAATAGAGAAAAGAAGCAGGCGGGAATTAAGGCAGGTAGGCAGACAGGATGAGAGTGGTTGAAGAGGCATTTTAATGTATGCAGTTAGTTAGTTGTTCATTTTGGTTGTTTCCTGGGCCCAGGATCTGAACTCAGGTCCTTGGGCTTTATGTGGACTACATCGAAGTCATAGACTTAAAGCCTGCACCACCAGGGCACAAGCTCTAAAAGATAAAAGATACTCTCATTATCTTTAGTTAGATTACCATGAATCTAGGAGGGTGCGTGTGTGTGTGTGTGTGTGTGTGTGTGTGTGTGTGTGTGTTCATATAGCTAGGAATACAGAGGACATTACCTAGGTTTGTGCACTGATGTATCAGATTTAGAAAATCCCTGGCATTCTTTAAGGACTGCTTCTATTTTATTTGCTTCTCTTTCTTACACTCTTTTTTTTAGAATGCTATGCATGTTAGACCTTTTTGCATTAGCCAGTATATCTCCAATATTTCTTTATCTTTTCCTGCTGGTTTCTAACTAGATATTTTCTACTGATCTACATTAGTTTCCTTTCCTGTTATTAAATCAAACTGTTCGGTCTATAATTATTAACTTAATTTTTTGAGCTTTATACTGTCCGTTTGAGTCTTAATTACTGCTTCTAATTTTAAATTCACCATATTCAATAGAACACATTATCTTGAACACAATAATGATTTATTTTAGGATTTTTAACTCCAAATATTATATTGCCAAAATCAGGATTCGGAATAGAAACTTTACTTAGGTTTTTAGCCACTGTTTCTTTCTGCTTGGCTTTTTCGCCTTCTGTCCTGCTCAGATATGAATCCCAAATTGTCTCATGTGTTAAATAACCACAGAACTTCAGGCTCCTTTAGTTGTTATATTGCTGTCTTCCCTCTAGAATTTTGACCTCTCAATCCTGACTTCCCTCACATTCCTTAACTCCTTATTTTGTCTATTCAACTCCAGGAGACAACTGAAAATGTTTTTATGAAATTCCCAAAACTGGCGTATTTGTAGAGTCCAAAAGTAGATTACTGGCAGGAGAGGGGCTTGGAAATTGAGATAATAGCTTAAAGGACATGACGCTTTTTGGGGGGTTAATAAAAATGTTCTAAAATTGTGATGATGCTTACATAACTTTATAACTATATTATGGAAATGTATAGCTTAAATAGTTAAGATAGATAATTTGATAGACAAATTTTATCTTAATAAAGATACTACTGGGCCTACTCAGAAAGGGTACGTCTTCTCAACGTGGACAGCAGAAACAATACTGGCTGAAAACATATCCATCTCTGATGTTGGTGAAATACAACAAGCTCTATAAAGAGAATGCACAAATATATATTATTAATTAAACCACCTGCCACCAAATATAAATTTGTTTAAAATAAAGGTAGAATTTACTGTAAGTCACTATTTATAAAAAATGAGTTATCCTTCCTTAATAATTCAAAATCAAATGTATGTTGAGGCATGAAATGAAAAATGGTGTCTATCATACAGATATAATCTCCTTTTGAATTCTCACAAGAAGTCTCAAACTACTGATGTTAGAAATAGCCAGAGAAGCCTTTGTTGATATTTGTGCTCAAAGAAGTCTTTGAAAAAATGGGCAATGGAAGAGTGCCAATATAAAGGGGAAAAGTAAGAAGGCATTTTTCAGGCACTTTTTTTGGAATTTCTATGAATGACTTAAATTCTTGTTCCCTTTTACTTCTACTTTCATGCCCTGGCCTTGAACCATATTGGATATATACCATATGTTGCCTCTAAGTATTTAAATAAAGAATGAAGTCCTTGTCTTTTCTTTTTTATAAAACACACATATTACCAATACAAACATTTAACCTGAATCCAAACTGGATTAAAATTAGATTATCTTTTCAAAATTAAATATGAGAGAATCACAAAACTTTTCTGACAGTCCATTATCTAATTCCTATATGAGCAACAATGATATTTATAGAAAATCCAAATTCACAGTGAATTTTACATTTTTATCTCATTCTCCAGTTCAAGTAATACCTCAAGCATTACATAACCATCTACATGACAAATTACCCTCCTCAGAACAATGGAGGAGAAGTCTAGGCATATTTCCTTTTAAACATAGACAGACTAGCGTAATTTTTAAGAGCTCAGACTGACGTGAAAACCAAAATTCTATCATTACTGCCTTTAAGACATGCTTATTCACTATCTGAGTCTCGCTTTCCTCATTCTAAAAATACATAAAAAATCAGTGAGAATAAAATCTTGCTGTGAGGAAAATGAATTTGTTTTCATATTCTTCACATGAACTTAGCAACCAAAGCACCAGAAAAAATGTCTACTGAGCCAGGGCTGAGGTAGAATCCAAGAAAATGGATTTTATGCTGATCAAGAAAATGGGGACAAGCTATAAATCCACTTCCTGCTTCCGGATAAGGATGAGGATTAGATATTACTAAGTGGGTTAGAGAATCACGAATGTAAAGATTCCCTAAAAGGGGAGCACAGATGTTTGCGGAACTTTTTGAATGCAGACATAAAAATGTCTATGTCACAACAAATGTGATACTCTGGGGTCTGTCTCACCTACTCTAAGATTCTGTTACATCAGTAGGTCTGGGTGAGCTCTTTAGCATACTATCTATCTTGAAGCAGACCATGCTATTTTAGCATCCAGCTCAAACTTTCACAAAGATTCTGCATCCTTGACTAATTTGTCCACAATCACAATCTAACCTACAAAAGACGCTATTTTTTCAAGTCTCAGTCTCTTCCCAGGATCTGTATCCCCTTAGGCTGTTATGTGTATATGTAACGTGTCACTGAAAGTGCTTAGTGTGGTACCTGCTAGTGAGTGAACCCCGAAATAGACACTAGTAAGGAACTACGACAAAGGTGAGGATGTTAATCATGAAATGAAGAGATGCATAGATGTCAGCATTCCACTTTGAATGAAAGACCAGTAAGACAGGAATGGTGGGGATGGGAGTTCTTTCTTTAATCTTCCAAAAGCTACTGGCATGACATACTAGGGATTTTAATTAATTCTTGGAGAATGTTACTCCTCATTTTGTGAGAATATTTGAATGTTCAAGATAATGAGAAGCAACATGGTGATGATCTAACAGTAACATCAAGGAACCTATTTTCCTTTCTCTTGAGACAAAAATGAAGTGACAGGTATTCAGTTAAATTGGAGCTTTTTAACATCTAACATTCAAATGTAGTCATTTCACAATTCAGATGGGTTCTCTGAATGATGACTAACACAATGGTTCACTTACCTAACAGACATCCTTACAAGACGCAAGACTCAAATAGACAGATGCCAGATCCACAGGCCCTCAGACGGAAAGCAATCCACAGCCATGAGTGTCACGAGGTCAGCTCACCCCAGTGACAGTGGTCAGGAGGAGCCGGAGAGCCTGGCCGATACATCGGGGGCCCACATGTGCCACACTGCCCCATACCACCAACAGGGAAGCAGCCACCACCTGGGAAGAAAACAAAAGAAAAAGAGAATAATCAAGTTGCAGTGCTAAATGCAAGGCAGTGAAGAAAGTAATGCCAAAATATAAATCCCAACAAAACAAAACAAGAGGCATGTGCTGGCGGAGACCTGGTTATGTCAATCACCTCAGAAGGATGCAGGTCACATACCCCAGGGCTTAAGTCCTCAGTCCAGACGGAAACAACCAGTGTAAGCCAATTCATGGAAATAAAATAAAATGCTTCTTCCTCTCTCCTCCTGACCGCCTACAAACTTTCTGTTGTCAAATAAGAACGACTTAAAGAGATGAATATGCCAGGAGCTCCCCAGAATATAAATCTATCGACACTGACTGGACTAACCTAACAGGTAAACAATTCAAAACAGTAGTTTTGTTTGGTTTTAACTGAACACTGTACACTCTCGTAGCCTAGCAGATATGCCTGCTACTCTAGCCAGAACAGTCAGTTTACATCCCTAGGACCTGGCTTTGTGTCCCAGGTCAGTGGGAACAACAAAGATGAACAAATAAATAAAAATAATGCTGCTTCTTCCTCTCTCTTCCTGCCTGCCTGCCTGCTCACCTTCATTCCTGACTGCATCCTTCCTCAATGTCTAGGAGGCACATCAACTACCCAAAAGTAAATAACAGATTCCAGGAAATTAATGACATATTATAAGGACTAATTTACCAAGGAGATTGTGTTTACAATCAAAAGAAAAAAAAAAAACATTAACAGAAATGCTAGCTATAAAAGCTATAGTCAACAAATAGAGGATACACATGGAAAGTTCCCCAAAGAAAACCAATCTGGTAAAGGAACAAACACAAGTGCAGGAATGGAAGCAGTAACCAAGAGGCTTTGAAAAACTAAGATCCCAGAAAGTTATCCTCTAATGAATTCTACCAAACATTTCCAACAGAGCTAACTCAGATTCAACTTAAATTCATCCACAAAATCAAAGAGAAGAGAAAATTCCCCAAAACATTCTATAAGGCTAACATTACCCCGATACCAGACTCAGAAAAAGATAATTACAAATGAATAGGATTGAAGCAGAAAAACAATTTTTACATGTCTATGAACCACAAACACCCCAAAGAGCCAAAGTAATCCTAAGAAGAACAAAATCAGAGAAATTATTTTTGCTGTTGTCAAGTTTTACTTAAGGCTATTGTTACTAAAACAGCATTAATTGGATAAAAATAAACACACGGACTAATGGAACAAAGTACTTAGAAATACATGAATGCATACGGGTAAATTAATATGTGACAATAGAGTCAAGAATATTCTTTGATATATAGTTCTGGGATAATTAAATATATTTTTAAAGAATGAAATTAGACCTCTTTTTTACATCACCCACAGAACTGAACAAAATGGATAAAATACATTCATGTGAGTCCGGAAACCATAAAACTCCTAGAATTTTTGTCTCAATAAGAGACTCAACAATAATCATTTAGATGACTTAAAGCACACACACAAAAAAAATAGAAAATAAATGTGACTAGATTTAGTGTAAAAGCATTGGCATGGCAAAATAAAGTCATCAGCATAAAAGGAAAGCATATTACTAGAAAACATATTGCAAAACACATATCTCATAAGGGATTAGTATCCCAAAAAACCATACAGCTTTATAGCAAACATATCATATGGATATAATGCATATGTAACCTAACTCATTAGATGAAAAGATAAAATATCCATTTATGAGATAAATATACTTCTATAATTCATATATACACACACGTATATTAAGATGATTATAACATCATAGTATAAAAATATTAGACAAAACATATTTGTTACTACCTGTTTGATGTGTTTGAATTTTATAGTGAATTCAACTATTGAGAGAAGTCCCTAAAAGTTCTCATAACAAGAAAAAAGCATCTTTGTCTTTGTAAATTACATCAATAAAAGATGATTATTTACTAAATTTATTTTGGTAATCAGTTCACAGTACAAAGTCAAATCTTCATTCTGTACTTCTTAAGCTTATAAAAGGTACTATGTCAGTTATGTTGCATTAAATCTCAAAAATAATATAAACATTTACATTTTTTAAAAAGCTAAATACTTCTCTACAACTCCACATTAATCTGACAGAGGCTGGACTGTGGAAGTGGAAGGGGAGGGAGGGGCTTGAAAGTCATTAGCTCAGGCCTCAGGTCTGGGTTATCTGATCTCAAATTCAAAACAGGCCTAAACTAGGACTGCTGGTCAGGCTGACCTGTCAGTCACTGGGAGACTTCCTGTGCCTGCCAACCCCCAGGGCTATTACAAAAACAAGACAGTGTGACTTTCCCAGAAATGCCTGTGCTGCTGGGAAGAGGTACTTCAGTTGCACTTTCACTTTGTTTTCTGAGACACTCAGAATTGCTGATCTGATTTTGAGCAAGTCCTGTGAGGCTGGCGTAGAGACCAGAGCTGATTTTAATCCTTCCAGAGCTCACACAGCATCAGACATTCAGGGTGTCAGCCCCTTGCTCTCGGCGGCGGTCACCCGCAGCACACAGGCCATGCTCTCTAGTCTGGACACTGTGCAGAGGCGCAGACAGAGTGGCTGGAGAAGGAATCCCACCACCAGCATTTCCTGCCTTTCAGTGGACACGCAGAACTCAGCTCTGCACTGAAGTCTCCTTTCTCTCAGAACTGGTGAGTGAGAACTCGGGAGGAATGAAAACGGGTTTAATACTAGAATGCTCCATCTATGAGCCTGAGGTGGGAGAGCCTGCATTCTTGTTTGGGGAGCAGGGGTCCTTCACAGGTTGCATGGCAGGGTGGACCGTGGACGGCTGTAGCCACTCAGTGATTTAACCGGGGGGGAATTTTAGGCAGCGCAAATTTCACTCCCCTGAACTTGACAGAGATCCTGCCCAAAGACAGGTGGCAGTACACAGGGGTTTTCTCTGAGAACTCTGGCACCAGAAACCACCGTCTCCTGTCACTCCAGAAGCGCAGGCTGTCACCTCACACAGAAACATGGAGTCCCAGGGTCCCACAGGCTCCTCGCTCCGAGCTGGGGTTCACCTCTCTCCCTCTGATGCAGGCCTGCCTTTGTCTCAGCAGAACCAGCTGTGCACCCGAGGGACGGGCGCAGCCCCAGTCTAGCTCTGAGCTGTGCTAACAGTGAGGAACCCGGGTTTTCTCTCAGCCTCTTACTGTCTCGGACCCTTAATGTGAAGGTGGCATGATTACAAAGTCCTGTGGGACTGTCAGGAGGAGTAGGCAAAAAATGCCTTTGTGGATGCATGTCTGAGTTTCATCAGCATGGGTTTCTCACCTCCCCTCCCAGTTCTACCCCAGCCTCAGCAGACACTGTCCCAGGGCCTGGGTGACTTGGTCCTAAAGATCCCCCAATACTCTGAGTCGACTCCCTCACCTAGTCATCGGAACAGTATTATTTACCAGAAGCTCGCACACGTCAGCTGAAGCGTGGGACCTAAACACAGGGAGTGAACTCTGTGGCTTGAAATTTCTCAGGACACAGAGTACCGTCCTCCTGTCTCTGCCCTTGTGTTGGCTCTGCATCTGTTCGTTCTGCAGGGCCCGTCTCAGTCACAATGTCAGCATACTCCTGTGGACACTCCTCAGAGCCTCTGAATGGCCCAGACCTGAGGCCACACCAACTGTTGGGTCCTCTATGCCCCTGGCTGTGTGCTGCTGGCATGCAGGCTCACTCTCTGTCTTGTGTCCTTTGTTCCCCAGAGGTGTGTGGGTTCTGCCTCTCTCTGCCCTACAAGCAGTAGGCCTTGCCCGGAACTGACAACACAGCATCTTCTCTTCACTTTCACAAGAGGACTCCTGCTGCGTGTCCAGTGCTCATACAAAGCCCAGAGCAGCTTCCTAACCACCCCTCCCACTGAAAACGAGACTAGTCTCCCAGTTTCCGTGTCCAGACCTATTCTTCCGGTGTTCACCGTATTTCTGGCTCTGAGTGATTGCATCCCGAACTTGTTTTGCCGTGCACAGCCCTCCTGAGCTACGCCTGGTGACTTTCTGAAGCCCTAGGACAATGTTCTGATCCCACATTGTAGCCAGAGGGCCCTCTCTACTTGGCCAGCTGCCAAGTGCTAGTTTGCAGTGACTTGGTTTCTGATCTAAAGTTCTGCCTTCTCACTGGTACCTTAAAGCGGTTCCCAGGAACCTCCCCTCCAAGGACCGGAGACCCTGCCTGGAGACCCACCGTGAGGATTCTGCTCAGGCAGGCAGGTCGTCTGTGCTACATCTAACCTCCCTGCTTTCCCTGGGCTCAGGCTCTCTCCAGCTTGTCTCTTATGCCAGCACCCCTGCGCCTGTGCCTCTTACTGCTGGGATCAAAATACTAGCTGGGGTGCATCTGAAAACACAGTCTCAGATCTATCCTTTGCGACACAGGGTGGGGACAGGGAGGTGGAGTGAAGGAGGCTTCGCTATTTGATCTGGCTTCCCGGGGTGCTTAGCTGTGCTGTCCCTGTGGAGAGGAGAGGCCCTGAGCAGACAGTCAGCAGGTGTACTTGTGATGCTTTCTTTTGGTTCCTGCACCGATGTTTACATTTTATAATTTACTAACATTTGTCTAATCCCATGTAGATACGAAACTACGCCAGCATATATTTCTCATAATATGATTTTGTGTATTTAAAAATACTCTATGAAACTTTGCAATCCAGCTCTATTTTCCACTTTTGCTTCTCAGGTGTAATTTGAATCGTTCTGTCTCTATTTAACCTTATTTCCTATTCTTTTTAAATGAGAGGTTTTTGACTTTTGTTCATTGTTGTTTAGTAATGTTTTGATTACAGTGATTTTCTTGTTACATATTTTGCACCTCCTTTGTAGAGATATCATTTTCTAGGTCCATCCATGTCTTTTGATTTTTTTGCTGGTAAGTTTTAGGCTGCTGTTCATTTCTGGTTCAACGTGTGTCATAACCCTGCACTCTCTCCCACATCTCTCCCCCTGTCTTATTTAAAATTTCTGGAAGTATAACATACAAAAATGGTCCTAACCATTCAGGAACAGTGCCAAGTACGTCCTGGCACCCCCCAGCACCAGCACAAATTGATGAACCAAACTGAGACGGACCTCACCCTGCTGGCTTGACAACTTCCCAAAGGCTACCGGGAGATCAGTTACACCGCAGAGGAGAGTTGTGCACTCCTTTATACGTGTCATGAGTGCACGCATGTGTGTCCGAGGGAATGTGTATGTGTGTCCTTATAGATCTGTTATTCACATCAGACAAGTTTTGTTCAATATTGCATAGCTGTTTTATCTGTTACTAGTAGGACAGTGCATCTTGCTCATTTTGGGGGAGTAGATGTGATATTTGAACACTGCTGTATATGGCTTTTAATGAACATGTGTATTCAGTCATTGTCAAGTGACATCATGTTTTGACTTTAATTTTCATTGAACTGCTGGCTGGTGAATTTGAGCAACTTTCATAGGTATACTAAATAATTTGCATATGCTCTGAGGTAAAATTCCTGTTCAAGAATTTTCCTGCCCACTTCTTCATTGTACTATCTTTTATTAATGTGGGGATTTTACATATTCTAGATAATGTTCTGTGAGGCTCAGTAGGGAGTGTTTCACATCAGTCATTACAATTAGTCCAGGCTATTTGATTTCTCTGGTGCCTCTCTAAGGAGTGTGTCTTCAACAGTCAAAGGCTCCAGGTCTCCAGACTCAGTTCACATTGATGGACATCAGAGGTGACAGATGGACCTTTATAGTGGTTTAATCTTCCAATATCCACTTCCGCTCCTGCTGCAGTTTTAGCTCACACTGTCTTTTCTATCTTTACTGTTTTGTACAATTCTTCCAGATACATTACTTCCTTTAATGCGCTGGCCCTTTCTAGAACTTGGCTGGAGCTAGGATGAGACGAGCAGGGTCTCAGGAGAGTTGGGCTAGTTCTGACCACATCCCTGGGGTAGTGTGCTTGTTCCTTACCACATAAGAACTTGCCTCATTGGTTTTCTGCTCTAGGACAAAGAATCTTTTCACCACTCTGTTTCCAGAACTAGCATACTTTCTCGGTCAAAGAAAACACGTTTGCAACATACGCAAATTTCCTTATCTGCATAAAGATGCATAGTTTTTCCAGGCAATAACAAACCAACTGATGATTCTTATTTAGCTGATTTGTCTGAGAAGGAAGGTCCACTCCATGAGGACACTGGAGATTATTAGAAGTGAATTTTCTGAAGGGTGATGATGTATCACAGTTGGGAAGTGGAGTTTCTGTAATTTTCTACTGCTATTTTATCAGATGTGCTGCCATGAATAAGTATAATTTTCATAGAATAGAAATAAAGAAAATCAAAGTCAAATAAACAGGTGCATCCTGGTAGAGGAGCACTTAGGTCCACTTCCTTTGGTTAAGCACAGTGCTTGTACATACCAAAGACCCTGGTTCACATCCAGAGGACTGGGCTGAGGCAGGGAGCTGGTGGATAACAATGCAGGCAGCTAAATGAAAATTAAATAAAATAGTTGTATTTAGTTGTTCGCACTGGTTGTTCCCCCCGGTCCCAGGTCTTGAACCTGGCGCTTTGGGTTTTCTGTGTACTAGACCAGTAGGCCACCAGGGCTTTACTACTCTCATGCCTGCCTGCAGTTTTCCTTAATAAATAGACTCAACAAATAAGCAAACAAACAAGAATGTGGAAAGGAAACTTGGCATAAAGTCGCCAGGCCTTGAAAGTAGTCTTCATGAATGAAGGCTGTCTTTAAGACAAAGGGCTTCCCCAAGATGGAAGGAGCCTGGGCAAAGCAAATTTTCCCGAGAGGTCAGAGCCCTGGCAGAAAGAGCTCCAGTGTGGGGTGGAGACTGATTTCTGAATCCCTAGACCAGCACACCCACAGTCTCCTCTGCTGTCCTGAGTCATTGACCGTCCATTCTCTCTTTTTTCAGTGTCCTCTCCTGGCCCCAGCATGGGGCAGTTCTTCTCCTCCACACCCTCGGACACAAAACATAAAGATTTGGCCTCCAGTTTTAATAATTTTCTTCAGAATTACACAATGGAAACCCAAATCCTCTCTCAGGAAACCATCTCTTCAATTCAGTCAGAGCTAATGAATGGGAATGTTCAGAAAGCAAATTCTAAGATAAACAAAGCATTGAAAGAACTTGAAAACGCCCCTATAGACATTGCTGTGACAGGGGAGTCTGGAACAGGAAAATCCACCTTCATCAATGCCTTCCTGGGGATCAGCCAGGATGATGAAAAAGCAGCCAAAACTGGGGTAGTAGAAATAACCAAGGAGAGAACTCCATACAAACACCCAAAGTTTCCCAGCGTAACGATATGGGACCTGCCTGGTATTGGAACGACTGCCTTTCAACCACACACTTACCTGAAAGAAATGAAATTTGACAAGTATGATTTTTTCCTTATCATCTCTGCCACACGCTTCAAAGACACCGAAGCACACTTGTGCAAAGTCATTAAAGAAATGAAGAAGAACTTCTACTTTGTGCGTACTAAAGTAGACAGTGACTTATACAATAAACAGAAAGCTAACCCTAGAACCTTCAATAAGGAAAACACGCTACAAGAGATCATTGAATACTGTGTGAAAAATCTTGAGAAGAATGGCTTGACTAACTATAAGTTCTTCTTAGTCTCCAGCTTTGAGGTGTCTGAGTATGATTTTCCAAAACTAGAGAAGACCCTTCTGAAAGACCTGCCAGCCCAAAAGCGCCATATCTTCATACACTGCTTGTCTACTACTACTGAGGCTGCCATTGACTGGAAGAAGGATTCTCTCAAACAGAAGGTCTGGCTGGAGGCCATAAAGGCAGGACTACTATCAACTTTACCCTTGGTGGGTGTAATCAGTGATAATGACACAGAGAAACTGAAGAAGACTTTATCTCTCTACAGGTCTTACTTTGGGCTGGATGACCCATCCCTGGAAAAAATGGCCGAAGATATGAACATTTCAGTGGAAAAACTCAAAGGAAAGATTCAGTCTCCTCATTTGCTTTCAGTTGAGAAGAATACGTCCTTAGGAGAAAAACTGTTGAGATTTGTGGAAGTATTCTGCTCTGTTAATGGGGGTCTCTTGGCTACGGGTCTTTATCTTAGGAAGACATACTATTTGCAAATGTATTTTCTTGACACCGTGGCAAGCGACGCTAAGATTCTCCTTAAAAGGGAAGATGTTTCTTAGGGACGCTGTAGGTACTTTGAGGATCTTTTGACTTCTTCATATGAGAAACGAAAATGGAGAAATTGAAGTAGCAACTCCTGATCAATACTCAGAGTAGGCAGAGACTTTGGCCTGAAAAAAGAGCCTCACTTCCTTGTCCAACCGTGAACTCAACCCCAGAGAACACTTTAACACTCCTGAATCAACCACAGCCATGATGTGTTTTTATTGGAAAACATGAACAATCACTTCCAAAGAATCTTTGTTGGAAAAAGTAAGGAAAGGAATCTGGAATGGCACGCAAAGAGAACTAAATGACTTTGTTTGATAGCTCCTCTGTACCAAGGATTGGACTCACTAATGACAAATAAAAGGTAGCCTTTATGAAGTTCTCGAACTTCTGTTATGAATGCATGTTTTCAGATAATTAAAAAGTTAATGTTCACCGATCTCCTCTTGTTTCTTTGTTGTTGTTGTTTTTAAGGAAAGGTGCAGGCAAGAGAGCAGGGAGGCAGAGAGAGAGAGGAGGAGGAAGAAGCACTTTATTTTCATTTAGATGTTCACATAGGCTGTTGCCCCCAGTCCCAGGACTTGAACCTGGGTACTTGATTTTAGGTGGGACTGCTCCCAGGTATACTAGACCGCCGGGGCATCAGGGGACACCCCTCTTCGGTTACCATTTTATTTAATATAAGTGAACTGAACATGGATCACAGGCAATGAAAGCAAGCTGGATGTGACCTACTTGTGAGAGAAATACCAGTGAGAAAGGAAGTGGGTGGGGCAGCAAGTGTTGGTGAGGACCCATGGACACAGGTGAAAAACTCCTGGTGCTGTGATGGCGCGCAGGATGTGCTGACATGTTTGTGGAACGGGGAACCTGCACATATGAGAGACCTAGAGGTATGGGTTTATAGTTAAAAACTAAAGAAACATTGAAGGTCCTTAAACATATGAAAGTCTCTCCATCTCTCATCTAATAAGAGAATTGCACATAAAACAGCATTAACACCAATATCTCATTTATTTTGTTGAGATTTGAACAAATTACGACATTTCATATTCTGTAGGTAAAACGTAGAAAAGCATTTACTGCCATACAACATCAGTGGGTACACAAAATAATACCATCTGTAATGTAGAGAAGTATGAAAATTACACCAATCCGGACATGTGAAACGACAATAAAAATGCTCTCAGGTGGTGTTGATATAAAAAAACACAGCCACCATACAGAGGGAAGAGGAAATCATATCTATTTCTGCGCTGTCATCCAAAGAGTAGATTTTTTTCAGAATAAAGCAACATGTAGAAATACGAGCTTAACGTACTATGTCTAATATCAGAAAATTCAGAATATGAAAATTTATTTACATATATTCGATTAACTAATGAAAAACATTAGAAATGTTTTTATCTCATTATCTAATATAATTAGATAGTGGGAAACAGGTTAGAGGGTTAGGAGTAAATACTAAACTTCACTTAGTAAAACTTAATCTTACATTAAATAAATGTTTACGTTTCTGTGGAACTACAGAAACAAATTTTGAAATAGGAAGTAAAATGCAGCATAACCATCAGATGTTTTTAAATATTAAAAATATTTAAGAATGAGCTTCTGATTGGACACACCTCAGGAACAGATCCAATGACAAATCTAGTTCATTTCAGCAATCATGTCAATAATACATGACACACATGAGGGTAAATCATACAAAAAGTGCTTTTAAATGGCATGAGGTACCAGAATATTCAACATATCAATAAAAGACCAAAATACAAAATAAAATTTGAGTATATCTCCTATCGCATAGAAAAATATGAACACATGCCATACGATCTATTAAAAAGACCTTTCCCTAAAGGTTCACATTGAAATGATATAACCATGAAACGATGCTAACTCAGAGATGGGATCTCTGAGCACCAGGCGCAGGGCTTCTCGCTCTGGACAAGTCAATGAACCAGGCCTTCTCGCTCTGGAGCAACAAACCAGGCAAATCAGAATTGCGAGCGTCAGAAAATAAGAAAACAAACACTGCTGTGGGTATGTGCGAAGGACTCAGAAGACAGCTTGAAAAGTTGGTCAGAGTGAAGACATCTGAGAATCCTCACAATTATGACTGCTGTCAGGTGAGCATGTCACAACTGTTTCAATCCATGAAGTAGCAATGAAAATAAAATCATAGCCCAATCTGAAGAAAGCAAAGTCTCACAATGCTAAAAACTGGTAAATAAGGGGATTAATCAAGTGTTCATTTTTTATAATAAAAGTATTGAGCTTGCCATTTGCAAGTAAATTCTATAGTCGCTAACGCATCTGAGAACATTTCTTCTCTGATCTTTCCTCCAGTAAATACACACTAATCAAAACTATGTTTCAAAGTGTTCATTCCCAGATTCCTCACACACTTCCAAGCCTATAATTTGTTCCCAACCACCCTGCCTATTTATTGACTCGGCACCTATGGACACAGAGAACAGCCCAGTAAGGATGTATTTAGTTCTACTTGACAAGGAGGAGGAGGTCAAAGCCCCAAATGGCCTCCAGCCCACTTCTCTGCTGAATATAAAACTGCTTGAAGCTCAGGATCTTCTTTAACTAACTTGAGACCGTGACAATATTTTAGTGAGAGAAGTCAAACCCAACTTCCTAGAAACCCTTCCAGAGGGGCCTCCCCCAGCACCTGCCACCTGGGGGACGTGGAAGGGTGGCTCCTGTGTGTGAGTGAATTTTCCTTCCCCACGGTATCTGCACAGGTGACTCAGCCAGGACACAGGTATTACTGCAGTTCCCTACCTGTGTGGTTTTCCTGAGTTTCACAAGATTTCCTTCATACTCTACTGTGAAACACAGAATTCATGCAGTTCAGACAACATGGAGGCAGGTTAATCTTTCTTTCTAAGTGAACCCTGGCTTCCCGACTGTGTCGAGGATCAGGCGATGGAGACTGTGGACAGAGCAGCAGATATGGATGAGGGGGTCTGGTCTGCTCTGGGGAGGACACAACATTACTTTGGCCAGCGTAAATGACCTTTTAGTTCATAATGAGTGTCTTTTCATTGGAAAATATCATGTGACTTGTTTTCACTGACTCATAGTTATAAATACCACGCTTAATTTAAGTGAAGTCATACAGAAAAGATAGCTGTCATTGCTAGGGGAGAAGGACCTGTTTCCCCTGGAATATCTACCCTTTGTCCTGGCTGTACTCTCTCTGTTCCAAGTGATTCCTGGCATTTAGAAAGCTTCCGTCCATCTCAACAGGTCATGTAAGAGAAGGTTTCTATGACATCACACTCAAATTGGCAAAATCAGCCACAGTCAAGAAGAGAATATGAGTAGCAAACTATCTTTGACTCCTAATTCAGGCTGCCTCAGGAAAACACTGATATAGAAAGCATCTGTGTGTCACAATGTCACCAGTCTATGACAAGTTTGCTTTTAGTTTTACTAGATAGGCAATACTTCGGTGCTTAAAAAATATTGGAAACTAGCATTACTTTTATTTTTATTTTGCTTTTATTACTTAACATTCTGGTGACTCCCAACCTACTACATGCTTTTTAGAATCTTCTAGAACAGAGGTCTCTGGAAAATCCTAACTGTGAGTTCCCCCCAACATGCTACTTTTCTTTGATCAAGCAGGGGCTGTATTTACAGGAGAGGAAATTCCCTTGTGAATATCCTTAATGTTAATTTTAGGGCATGCTTTTTTTATGACATTTAGATTCTGCAAAAGTAAATAGTTATCAATCAGTACGTTGTGATGAGGACTGAGGGAAGATTTGGCAAAGAGAGGGAGATACAGAAAGTATCTGGGGGATAGTCGGAGAGGGAAAGTGGTTTCCTTTTAATCCCTGTTGGCTGTCTGGCTTTGATGATTTCGTTCTCACTCTTCAATGTTCACACATATCTTTCTTGACTATGGAGTGGGGCCATACGGAGAAGGTTTCACTTTGAAGTTTCAGGAAGTCTCCTGGTTACCAAAACTGCAGATCTCTTGGCCAAAGCTGGTCATGGCCCATGAGAAGTTATCAAATTCCTAAGAATTGGCAGGAACCCCATAGCTCCTCTCTAGAGACAGCAATCCTTAGAGGAGGTCATCAAGAGGATGTGACTGCCAGCTGACCTTAGAACCACACAAAGGAAGTCGGAGGATCCACATCAACTACCCTAATATTTGGAGGGACGTTTTGCTGAACTTTGCCACCAGAAGCTGCAACAGGGAAGCTTCAAAGACTCAAGCTGACACCATCTGGATGGGTTACATGACTGAAGCCAGTCATAACCTCTATGGAAATTTGTAGCATTTGATGGAAACTTGCACAGATCTATTCATCTCAGCCCTCCTCAGATCAGTCTCATAGTAAGTTCCCTTGTTTATTAACATCCTCACCCACCAATCTTAAGTTGTCTCTCAGATCTCTTCCTGCTCTCCCAGAAGCACTTTGAAATTTCACCCAGGAAGTTTGTGAATCCAAGACTGACCAACATGCTGATCCATCATGTCTATGGGAACCATTCAAATTCTTTGTGCTGACATCCTACTGGAAAAATACAACACAGCTAATGACTTTCCTGTCTGATGACCCAGCTCCACATTTTGTCCTACATGGTAATTGCACAATGGGTCATCTCATTAGTTGTTAGTGCTGTGTTTGTAGATAGTTTCCTTGCTTCTTTTTATGTTTCATTACTTGGCAGTACTATATAAGCTTCAGAATAATAAATTCAAACAATATGTACATCACAACACATCCACTACAGAGTTCTGATAGGATAGCCTAACCCTCTCCAACCTCTTCTCTAGGAACTACGGACTTATTGTTAGACTCATACTTTTGTTGTGCTTTTTAATTTTGCTGGGTTTCTTCTATATTCCACATATGAGTGAAACCAGCCAGTATTTCTATTGTTTTCTTTCCAGATTACTTCCCTTAGTATAATCACCTCTAGTTCCATTCAAGTTGTTGGAGGGGCAAGATTATTTTTAATAGCAAAGTAGTATTCCATTGAATATTGTGTAAGGTGCCTAGTCAAAATTCTAATGGGTGTGAGTAAAGGTTTCCTAACACCAAATAGCAATTCCCAGACACTGGAAGGGTAAAAAAAATAATTGAACTCTGACACACTCTACCTGAGATCATGTGAGATTTCACAGGTAAGTGGATCTGTCTACCTTAGATGCCAGTTGCAAGCCCAGGCATTCACCTGGGCTTTAGCTCAATTTGCTACATGTAGATCAGGTTTGAGTAATTTGCTGGAATATCAAGGGGTGTGTTGGGGGGGTGGTAAATATAAGCAAAGGGAATGCATCACACAAGGAGCATTTTGCACAACAAGGAAACCACAAAAATAAATAAAAGGTAACCCACTGACTGAGAAAAGTTTATTTACACATCATATGTAAGACAAGTATTTAAACTCCGAAATATATAAAGATCTCAGGCTTTATTTCACCATCATACGTGAATGCTTATTTCATAGGGTAAGGTATTCTTGATCGATAGTTTGTTTCTTTTAGTATTTTGAATATGTCATCCCACTGTCTTCTAATCTGTAGAGCTTCTGCAGAGAACTCTGATGACTGATGGGGGTCACTTTACAGTTATGTTCCTCTTTCAGAATCTAAAATGCTACTTATTGTCAATGTCTGGTAATTTTGCAATGATGCGCTTTCTTTAGGTCATTTTTTATTTAGAAATGTGGGTGTTTGATCAGATTCTTTGATGTCTGTGTTCTTGTCTTAGACCCTGTCTCAGTTTGGAGCATTCTCAGATATTATTTCTATAAATAAGCTATGTGGTCCTTTCTCCCTCTCTTCACCTACCATGGTCACTATGTTTATTCTTCTCATGGAACCTGATGTTTCTCACAGTTGCATCTTTCCCAAATCTTTTTTTCTCCTCTCTCTTTGCCCAAGAGAATCACTTCTGTGTTTTACTTCTTCTATTTTTGAAAATCTTTCCTCTAAAATATTGAGTGAGCCTGCTGACTATACTATCCATGATAATTTTCAATTATGAATTAAAAATGGTATAAAGTTCCCAGAAATAGTTATATCAATAACCATGTTTGGAATTTTTATACCATCAATCCACATAGTAAAGAAATTGTTACAATCAGCTTATTCGTGAGATCTGGTCTTACCTTTCAATGTTAAATAGATTGCAGCAAATCATCAAGTTTTATCACCAGAGCTATTTTAAATTCTTTGCTAGTTCCTCCCATTCTGTTTTTTGGTTTTTGGTTTGGGTTTTTTTTTTTTCAGATTTGGTCTCTGGAGATTTAAGATTCTCCTCCCTGCTTTGTATTATTTTAGAGTGATCGCAAGTGATTTGGAGTTGGGTATTTGTTACCTTCTTATTAACAGCAGGAGGTACTGCATCTCTATTCTGGGCTATCTCTTTTGGTATCTGTGCAACAGGTAAGGAGGGTGATGGAAGAAAGACACATTCCCTTGGTTGAAGTCTTAGGCAAGAAGAAAACTGTCTGAGCACAGGGTGCCAAGTTGTGTCTTCTTCCCATGAGATCAGACCAGGCTCTGATTTGCTGTTACTGCCTGTCTACAAGAGGTGTCTGCTGAGGGTGCGGGATTAATCACGAAGGGAGAGTGGGGGAAGAGATTCAATTCCACTCCCTGATACATTCCTGATCACCAAGTTACTCTGGCTCAACCATTCACAACAGCCAAAACACAGAAATAACCTAAAAGCCTATAGACACATGACTAGATAAAGAAGGTTTGTTTAGGCAAGACCTAGGGGCTCAGGCGCTAATCCCAAGCTTGGGGCGTGTACCATGTAAAGCCCAAGGATTGGACTTTGAACCATGAGTAGGGGGAGCCATCCAAATAAATGAAGAAAGAGAAGGATTAGTGGGAGGAGGTGGGAGAAGAAAAGGAGAAGGGGTAGCAGCAGCATCTATGATAAACTGAATGAAATTCTAGGTAGTTATTAAAAAGATGAAAATGTGCCCTTAGTCACAACCGGGATGGGAATGAATCATACTCAGTGAAGTAAGTAGAAAAGAAAAGTAAGGATGGTTTCATTCAAATGAGCATGAAAGGGAACAAAAGAAACAAACAAAATTCAACAACAACAACAACAACAACAACAACAACAAAAAAAACACAGGATGTGAGACTGAGGCTTACAGAGCCTGAGATCAGGGAGGAAACAAAAGAAGAAGCCAGAACAAGGTGGTGGGGAGGGTTCTGGAACTCTGCTGCTGGGTGTGGTGCAAAATGCATACAGACTGAGGTGCCAGTTCAAATCCTAAAATGCATATAGCAATGTAAACAGAAGAATAACAAAAAGAAATAATAGAACTCCCCAGACAGTGAAGCTCTTGGTCACGTGGGGATCACCCTAGTTCCCGGCAGGGTTGTCCTCCCTGTCTGTCCCGCCCCTGGACTGTGGGAAGTTATGGCCACTGGGGACACAGAGCAATCTGGTCTCATCAACCCCACCAGCAAATGCTCAGCAAGCCTCTCTCACCACCCTGAGCAATACAGATGTGCACGTCAAACAGGTGTCCTCTGATGAAGGGCTGATGCACATTACCCGTGAAAATCGTCACCTTCTGGTCGTGCTTGAAGGAGCTCTCTCCCTGGAAGGTCTTAACTCAGTCATGCTCCACCCTTTGTGCGCATCTTCTACCAGACTAGACTTCCGGGGAAATGAAATCATGGTAACATGTCCTTTAATTTCCACTGGATCATCTTCACCAAAAGGCAGCTGAACACACAGGAAACTTCAGGAAATATTTTTGACTGATGGCAAAAAATCAAAATGTGGTTTTCAGTCCCAGGTATCCCACTCTCTTCTGCATGATACTGGACAGATGATGTGACAGTGACAGGTTCTCTATGATTGTGACGAAATTAGGCATCTACATCTCTCTGGCGTTATTGAGACGTGACCCACAAGTGGCACCCAAGTGTGGAGACTCCAACACGAGCACAATCCAGTCAGCCATTGGTTTCAGCAACACCGATGTCCCCATCCTTCTCGCTGTCCCCTCAGTACACCTCTCACTAACCTACAGCAGTTGTATTGTACACTGGTCAGGAAACGGAGTGATGATCACAGGGACTGCCTCTGCAAAGGGTCTAAGGAGTGACACTGACAATTGAATAGGACCCAGAAGTCCTGTTGCGTAATTCTTAGTTCAGGTTCCATTTGTTGAGTTTAGGGTCAGGAACACCTGACGTTTCAAGGGTCATGAAGGGTGCCTCGCTCTTGATCATCAGTTGCTTCTCTGACTGTTCTCATCAGTTAAGCCTTCAGGTTTAGAAGCTGACCTATTGTCTCAGAGCAGTTCAACCTCTTCTTGTTGGAATTAACTGAGATATTTGAAGAGGAACAAATACTGTTGGGTTTTCACTTTTCCATCCATAGGAAGGCAGTGAACAAGTGCTACAGAGATCAATACAATGGAGAAAGGAAGATCACTGGTCTGGGCTACAGAGGACGGGCTGTATCATTGAGAGAAGTTTGGGAAATGAAGTGTGACCAGACATTCTTCCACATTAAGATGTTGAGTTTTATCCCCTTACCCTTAAAACTGGGCTAGTTTGGATGATTTCCCTGACTGGTAATATGTAGTAAAAATGATTTTCTGAGACTTGCCGAGCTAAAACATATCAATCTTTGCAGCTTCTTCCCACATCTCTTAAAACTCACTCCCTGGGCACTCTGAGAGTACCACACTGGTGACATATGTGTTGATACTCTGGTTATGGCGGGCATATCTAAAAGGTTCCCAATGATCTTAACTTTCTGAAATTCAGATCTTTGTGTAGTCGTTACCCCTTGAGTATGGACTGAACCTCCTGACTTAGTTCTAACAAAGTGAACGTCAAACACCGGTTGGGATGTCACGTCAGCACTACATTCAAGAGTTTATATCTTCTGCGTATTTGACCTCTCTCGATTTCCTTCTTTCAGGTACATATCACCATTCCAGTGGGAACAAGCTGCCATTTTATAGTCAACCCATGGAGAGCACCAAGTAGCAAAGCCAATGCCTCTGACCAACCATGAGCAGGGACCTAACATCTGCTAAAAGTTGTATAAGTTTGGAAGCTTCCTCTTTCCTAGCTGACACCTGAGGTGACAGCAAGTTCAAAACACACCTTGACTGCAGTCATAAGACACCCCAAACCAAAGCACTCAGCTAAGGTCCTCAGGGAGTCTCCGAGCCACAGAAACTCTGCAAGAATAATGCTCATTAGCGTAAGCTTGCATATTTCAGGGCAGTTGGTTACACAGCCACAGGCAACCAACATACCACAAGACAATACTGGTGGGAGCCAGCTTTCCAGTCATCCCTGCCAGTGCATAAGGAATGAATGAGCAAAGTCTCTTCACAATCCTGTTCCTCAGTTGAGTATCACTTGAATGAGCTCAGTCAAAGCCAACTGCAATTCAAGATTCATTGCGACAAGCCCTGTTCAAATTCCTGACCCATGAGACTGTGAGCTGGAATTTAAAATGCTGCTGTTTTAAGCCACTATGTTTCGGGGGATTTGGTATGCAGTGAGAGTTATCTGAAACGGCTGGTCAAGAACGGCTCTCTGATAAGGTGAAATCGGAGGAAATATCTTCAAGAAATAAGGGAATTAGAAATACCAATATATCAGGCAAAAGAAGAGTGAGTAAAAGACTGAGGTGAATGGAGACTTGGAAGGTTCAAGGAATAGCAAGTGGTGCTGTGACTGAGGCAGAGGAGTAAGGAAAAGACAGCTGAGGTGACACAGAGAGAAAGCTGGGTAGAACGTCATTAAGGCCATTTCCAGTACTGACGTTTACTCTATGAGAAGGGCAGAGATTTGAGCAGTGGCTCGAAGTTTTGCATAGAATATTCTGTTAGGAAGTTTTGCCTCCTGTCCTATTCCCTTCAGTTATAACAGCCAGGTCCACCAGCAGGAATCCAATCCGACAGCAGACACCTAGACAGTACCCAGCCCTCTTGGAGGTCAGTCATTGTCACACCACCCCTCTGAGAAAGGCTCCGGGACTCTGGAGTCCGTGTGTGGTCTGTGTCTTCTCCCAGCCTTCTTCACCGGACCACGCTTGCATTTCAACCCTGGAGTGTTGACATTAACTTGAAGTTTAACCTCAGTGTGCTGCAGGTGTTTCAGACAGTGCCAGAGGCTATAAATAAATAACGGTGATTTCAGGTCTGCCTGGCAAACATGTGCCTGGATTCTGCTGAGGCTCCAGAGATTGCAGTGCTGAACACCTCAAATCGGGCTGAAAGCTGGGGTTCTCACGGAATACTAAGCAGACGCACTCCAGGTGACACAGTTCTGTCTCCTGATTGCCACAGAGACCAGTAAATAGAGCTCTGTCATACCTACAGCTGCTAAGCTGCACCCAGTAATTCCACATGATCAACCAGATTTCTTCTCTCTCCTTGAACTTTAGCAACTGACAAATGACCAAAACAAAGACTTCCAAGGCTTTTTTTTTATTAATATAGGCTACCATCTAGAACAGTGGATTTCAAAATTTTTAATCAGTAAGGTCAATTGTTTAACTTTGTTATTTCTTTATTTTTACTTTTTATTGAAAGAACATCGTATCCTAACATCCCATTGTTTGAAGGAAGACATCATAGAAAATCAGCATCTATATAACACATTAAGTTTACCACTAACAGTCTATCCATCATATAAATGAAATTTTTACCCAACTTTCTCTTCCTCCTCTCCCTTCCCTTTTGGTACCCACTAATTTGATTTTATAGACTAACAGTCTATTTTTGTTTCATTTGATTCCTTTGTTTGCTTTCTTTCTATACCACATATGTATGAAATCATGAATATTGGTCAGACAGACTGATTTTTTTAACATCTCATCAGTTATCCATATCTAACCATCTGCATTTGGACCATTCATCTCTGTGTAACTAAATTTCCTTATAAAGTGGAGATGAGGCTAGTGGCATCATAGCTAGTAAGAACTTAAATGAGGTAATAATGCATGCAATAGACTTAGAAAAATATCCTACCTGTAGTGCAGAGTCAATAAACATCCAACCAATAGCATCTGAAAATACTGACTATACTCCCTACATAACAGTAGTTATATTTATAATTCAGACAGCTACCGCCTATAAATAGTAGTTACAACTCTAACAATTATTAAAACAGTAATTATCATGACTACACTGCAATTAATTCAATAGCACTTATAAATAAATTTATAATTCATTATCCATTAATGAACTGTGTATACTTGAAACACAGGGCCATTTTGTGAAAGTCAGTGTTAATTGAGTCAGCTGAATTTAGGACTAGGTGGCCTTAAAGAATTTGGGAATCCCTCGTCCAAAGCTCAGTTCTTACTTATCTCCATACAGAGTACAGTTTACATCTATAGTACTATACAAGGAAATTCATTGTTCAGGATACTGGCATACCATTCCAGGAAGAATTTCAATTACCAAAGAATGCAATTAATACTTCTATCAGTACCTTTTAAGAAAAAGACTCAGGACATTTGAACGAGGAACTCTGCAGCAATAAATTTTAATCAAATATCCTCCTTGTTTATTTCAATTAGAAATTTCAACTAATCAGAATTTCTCAATTAGCTGGCTAATGCTTTATAATAAATCTACTGAAATATCTCAGCATGCAAACTGGCGGTCCATAGCATGGTCTACATTGTAGCCAAGTCCATGTTTTGACAAAATGTCACCTAGTATTTACCCTAAGAACCATGAGAAATGGTTAAGGGTGGTTATTTTTTTTCCCCTCTGGTAGATTTCTGATCTCCTTATAAGTCAACTATGGAAAAACAACAGATCTTTTTAACCTAAATATTAAATTTAAATAACATTAGAAGTAAATACTATTATCTGATTACAAAACATTTACTAGATTCTCATGTAGGAGGAAAAGTAAAGGAGAAAAAGAGCTAAAAATGTCACTCAATCCATACTCACGAGATTAGCAGCAAGATTAATAATCAAGTATAAATGTATATTAAAGAGAACTCTGAGTTTACTAGGTAATAATTCCCTTCATCTAGTTTAACTTCATTAACATGTTTTGGCACTTAACTTCACATGGCATGAAGAGAAATACCATCCAATGAAATGCAACAGAACAAGTTTATACAGAAGCAAAATACAAAATTTTAGGGAAAAACACAAGAGGACAAATTATCATGGCGTCAGGGTGGCAACTCATCATACTATCATCAATGACTCTACCCATGTCTAATAATTTTGCTTCGTGACCGTTGCTCACATTTCCCTTTCTTAGACACATAAGAGATTCCTCACAGACAAGGCAAAGTGTAAAGTGAAATGTTATTTCATAACTAAAAATTCTGTTTTACTAATACGAATAAATACTACTGCTAACCTTCAATACTGCAGCTGAATCAAAAGGTTGACTATTTTTCTTGCCTAAGCCATTGTCAGTATTTACCTTTGTTCTCTTGTTTCTCTTGGACTTTGTGGGTCCCTTGCTGCCATTTGCTGAGGTTGTGTAAGAAATGCTTCACCCGGGTCTTTACTCTGAGAAACTCTTGATATTATGAGTTAATCATGTCTCATATCTCACTTTCCACTACCACTCTCTCAATGAAATACAAGTTTGAATACAAAAAGTAGCTCTCTTCCTATACAAATGTTCATTTTCAGTCTAATTCAATTTCCAAATAACTGGTTGCCATGGTGGCAGGCACTGTGGACAAAGTGTCTCTGAGTGAGCGCTGATCATTAAAAATGACTAATTACGCTGCGTCCTGGTAGCTTAGTGGGTCAGTTCACCGTGGTGCAGTCCACATGCATCCCAAGGTCCCGGATTCAAAACCTGGGACCAGGAGAAGAAATCAGGATGAACAACTAAAATAAATTTTAATAAAAGAAATGACTGATTAGCCATCCTATTAATTTACTGCTCAGGTGAGAACCAGATTTTCCTTGCAGGTTTCAAAGCCAAGCACGTAAAATGAGAGAGAGGGGAAGGTGAAGAACACATTTCATCTTATCCTTTCTTTTTTCTTCACGTTGGGAACCTCCATTTCAAAAGCATATTATAGGCTACAGAAATTGTTTGATCTCTTGGCAACCCGAGTCCCAACTACTTGCTGCCTTTCTAGAATATCCATCCGGTCTCCGACCTTTCACAGGTCACTTGTTGTGATGTATAGGAAAAGAGTATAGTCATTGGTACTTGAGCCATAATTAGATTCTGCTACCTCCCGCACCAATTCAAAACTCATGATTGAATTTCCAGAGAAATGTTTCTAAGCACAAGGTCATAAAGACACTACCAATTTCAGTTTAACCTGCCTCTTCAATTGACTACTTAAACTGACAACTCTAATTGTCCACTAGTGGACGCATTTATGCATTAAAATGTCTGGTTACATTGTTCGAAACCAAAGGATAATCTGACTTTAATAATCAGGTCTGAATTTAGAGGCTAATTGCATCTCATCCTTTAACCTTTAAAATGAGTTGCCCTTATAATTTAACAGAATCCTCACATTTATCTCAAACTAAGGGCTCCAAAGGGATGGAAATGAAAGAAGAGATTATTCTCTGTGACTGAAAAGTGACAATGCAATGACCCCCCACTCAGTCTTCAATTTCAAAAGGGTTATGAAATGGATGTTCATGCAGCATACTTGCTGCATTTATCATTTGTCCATTTCCCACTGCTCTCATTTGAATGAAAGGAGGGAAAGGTCGCTATGCTCCTTTTGATGTGTCTAAACTTCAATTACAGAAAGTTCCGTTTAAGAGGTGATATCTCTCATTTCATCTCTCCTTCCTGCCCGCCGTATGTCTCTAGTTCTTTCCAAAAAGATGCTACCCCCATAGCGGAGACTTGTGTTCTGTTACAGAAAAGTCTTGAGTCTTAAGCCTAAGAAGTCAAATAACCCAAGGAAAGCATACCTCTGTCTTTCAGTATCATTTGTTTCTTGAATGTGAAGATCATCCTTACAACCTTCTCGGTCATTAGCAGTACTGTGTTTAAGTGTAACAGATTTTAATTAGGTGTTGGCTGCCATAGCATGTGGCACATTGGCAAAATGCTGAACAGAAATGAAGTAAATTACATATATTTACCAGGGACCACAGTTGCTATCCCCGCAAAAAAGATTATCAACATACATCTACCCAGCTTAGGAAGCAATGAAAATGTATCCTCCGAAACACATTAATCCATGTGTAACTATCAGTTATACATATTTCACATCTCTCTATCACCTATCTACTATGCTGTATAAAAGCCAGAATACCACAACCCAAAGGCTTGTCTTCTCATTCCTGGACTGACTAAATTGTAGATTCGGACATTCATTCTAATTCTTCCTACATGCAATACAACTTTCCACTGGGTAATATTGGTGAAAAATAAATCACTATAAAGAAAGTAAAGTACAAATATGTTTATGTAGACCTCCTTGACTGGACCACTGAAATGAATGCACTGTTTGATTTATGTCATTATGTTTATTTGAAAACAATCAGGGAATCCATCTTCTCCAAAAAGAACTGCTCTATAAAAGTCTAGAAAATCAGAGCGAGGGGAGTTGTCATTCATAGTTAAAAATTTCAGACATGCAAGACGAATAAGGATTTGAGACCTGCTACAGAACATCATCTTCATGCTAACACAGTACTATGGCCATGATTTCAAGAGTTAGATCACATGTTATACGTTTTTAGCTACAATTTTTAAAGCTCTATAGAGTATTTGAAGTCCATGAATAATTTAAAAATCACTGGAATTGAAGAAAGAATTTGAAAAACCAGCTATTTATCACTAATAAAGTTCATAACAATAGGCTAACCTCTGTAAGGGAAAGTGCTAGAATTTCTGTCTCCCCCAGTGAGCACACTAGACTTGGTTTGGTTGTTTGACATACAGTTTCTAGGACTCCCAGAGATTCTAATTCAGTTAGGTCTGCTTTATCATCTCTGATTCTGCATTTTTAACAGCACTTCAAGTCTTCTTCCTAGGCAGAAGTCTACAGCATACACTCTGAAAAGTCTGGTGTGGTGTAGCCCTTCCACTCCAAAGGCTAGGAAGGGATCTGACATCTTCACGTACGACGCTTTTCATGGTTTCTACTGAAATGCACACTTGGAAAACCTTGGCCTGAATGTACTTGGAAGTCTAAAATTGTATGCTATTAAGGTGTCAATTATGGGGATAAAAATCCATGACTCTGACATCATTAATAGCAAGAACTGGTTGCCATGGTGACAGAGACTCTGGTCAACATACCTCATCTAGAAAGCAAATGTCATTAAAAGTGACTAATATACCATCAACAGGAAATTGACTAAAATAGATATAATTCCTTCACAAGTTAGCTCATAAAGGAATAAAGAGGAAAGAAACTGCCTTTGAACCTATCAGATCTCAGAGCTATATTTTCTTTAAAACTGTCTCTAAATACAACATGACCTCAGAATAGTGATGCCACAACTCTAGCTGTTCATTTGATTCCTTCCTTTCAGTATGACACCATCAACTTTGATCAGAATATTAAAATTGTAGGAGGTATTGCAATTAAAAAAAACAGTAAGAAAGGCTGATGATAATACAGACATGGAAAAAATATATTACAAGGCCACAGTATACTTCCAGATTACAATTCTCTTCTGTTTCATTAGAATGAAATTTTTCCACTCAAAAATCTCTCAGTCACGTTCATGACATCTTGGTATTCTTGGAATACCTTCTTTTCTATCCAAGGTCCAATGATTATAAATCAAACCCATCAAATAGAATCAGACTCCTAGACAATAATTTCCTGGATAACTAACTTTGTATATTTTAACATGTCTTAAAATATGTGAAAACCCGCCTTCCCTAATCAGATCTACTTCAGCAGAAGTCTAGAAAAGGCTTTCATACCATGGGTGATTAAGAAACCACTGGATGTGAAGGGAGAATTTGAATAATACAATCTCTATAATGCCAGGAAGTTGTCAAATCATTCACAGACCACTGGCATTTGTATTCTTCTTCCTCTGTCTACGTGATTTTCAACAACTCTCACAAGACCAAGTTTACCAATTAAATCAGGCTCAGGAAAAATTTATATCTAAGCTTTGATGTATACACTAGACTGGTTCATTCCTATTCCTTAGCCTTTAAAAAAGTCTATCAGAGTTTTCTAAATACTGTTAAAAAGGACAATCACCAAAAGAGAAATGGCACATTTTAAGTGTTGTATAAATGGAATTCAAAACCCATGTGCCATCTTGAAAAGCCAAGGAAATAACTTCACACTAAAGACAGGCATTTCAATAACTTAAATATTTTGCTTCCATGAATGTAGTTGACACTGACTAGGTGAATATGAGTTTTAGACCACATGTTAGAGAACAGACACACAAAGATGAAAACTGTGCCCTGAAGGACACTCTATTCTGGAAGGCCTGGATCACCACAGGGTTAGTTTCAGGAAAAATACTAAGTCTCACAATCCAAGTAGATAATAATTGACAGGAGCATAAATGAACTCTGGAATGACTGTTTTGGTCTAGGGGCATCACTATTTCGTGAAACATTTATTTCAGAAATCCTACTCACCCCTTGAATAGGAGTGTATCTTGGGTAAGTAGAAAAGAATCACATATAAAGAGACGTGTGATGGAGGGAACAATCGTCAATGGCACCAATGGCTTCATGGAGCTGAAGGATGGAGTAAATGGTTGATATTGAAGGAGATGAGAATGGATATGTATTTCCAATCAAAAATCCTTCAAAGTTTCCTGAATTACCTCCTTTACATCCTATATCTCTGTTATGATTTTCTGTAGAACTTCAATTTCTGCCTTCTGAAGTAAAATTCCCTCCCAGGAATGATGGGGGAGAAAACAACACACACCTGATACTCCTTCCCAACCCACCAATGGGAAGATCTCAATCAGGAAAGAGGGTGTACCAGTGAAGAATCGTCTTCCCAGAATTCCACTCTGGATTCAAATCCTGACTCACTGCTGTGAGATTGCAAATATTTTTTTTCCTTCTAAGCTTCTGTTCTAAACTTCTTCTTTCTAGCTTTTGAAGATGCTGATATTCACCTGCCCATGTCATAAGAATAAATAATGGGAGTGGATAATGAAAAATAAGGAACAGCTCAACCAATGATATCTGCTAATATTATCATTATTACTATGGGGACTGGCTTAGAAATAATAATGGCCATAATTATGATACATTGAATTCCTCCTAAAAGCCAGGAGCTGTTCACTCTTTATAACATTCTAGTAAGGAAGGCATTATCATTATTATTATTATTATTATTATTATTATTATTATTATTATTATTATTATTTTGCATATAAAGAAACTATAACACAGGCTTTGCAGTTTTCCTTAACTTTTTCCTACACTTACTACACTCAAATCCCACAATCTCCTTGTGCTGATATTTCCACATTAGGACAAAATGTCAATTTTCTACTTAGACTAATGTTTCTAACTCTGGCTTTGTATAGTGACCCTCGTCTCCAATCCCTCTAGGATAGTTTTTTAAGTGACATTACATCTTTTTAAGGTGTGACTGTTAAGAATTATACCCAGTATTTCAATATTCTTTGAGAAGAGGTGTTGAGTCTGGTTTGCAGTACTTTGGTTTTAAATAATTCCTGCTCCCCAAAAGATTAGAATATAGTTAAGAGCAGACAAAATGTTGACATAATGTTTGTTGAATGAAGTAGAGGCATTTTATCATTTCCCCACCAACTAGGATGCTCATATCTCTCCATCCTCAATGCCAGACACCTAGATTCTTATATTACATAGATTATAACAAAGGAATGACATGAAACGATGCTTCCAGAACTAGCTACCTGCTCATCTGTGTTGTGCAGGCTGCTAGAAAGTATGCTACCAAGATGCTATCATTCTGGCCAGATGGAGAAAGAATGATTTAAACAGAGGAAAGGATTTTTTAATGTTTTTATGTGGCTACTGTTGTTTTAATGCTGTAGGGATTTTTAGAGGCTTCACAGTGCTCTTGCAGACTAGAATCTCTAAGGGAGAAAGAAGGTACAGCGTTTCTCAAATATATTTGACCTCCAAAGCTAGTTGACACATCTCAGAAGTAGTATGCCATAGAATACAGTTTTGGAAACATATTAAAGCAAAGAAAACATTTATTGTGAGGACACACGAAAACCAACAAAACTTAATGAGAGTATCTATCAGGGGGATTCCTGGAATTCGAGAGGAAGAGGGTAGGGAATAAAATGCCACAAAGGGATTCAGTCTCCATGCAATATGAAATAGGAGTTCGCGCCCTGGAGCATGCGAGGTTACGTTTGGTTATGTAAAGATATATGAGTTTGGCTGGAGTATAATATTCACATTCAAGATGCAGTTCTGCTTAGCAAAATAGAGCTCCTGGCATGTCATGATTGTTTTTCATTGTGTGAGCATAATCAAGGTAAAAAGCATTTGGCCTTCTGACATCATTAATTTCTTACTTTGCACAAATAGTTTTTATAAATTAAATTGACACCCAGAAAAGAAATTGGTTGTCTGTGCAGTGGAAAATTACATTATAACTTTATGCAGAAAGATTGAGCTATAAATTAATGCTTCAAATCACCAAATGAAAACTAGCTATTGTTTTCTGAAAATAGACCAGATAGCCATACAGATTAGAAAACTTTTCCAAATTGTTGTCTAAGTTGCTGAAAAAAGTAGCACGCAGGATAATCATGTTCAAGACAGGGAGGTCAATCCTAATCAAACAGTTAAAATAAAGTTTAAAATAGGGTTTGGCTTTTTTTGGAAAATGATGCAGGGACATGAGGCTGGTGGGGACTGAGTTTGGGACAGCTGATTTTAACAACATCTTTTGGTATTGTTGGTATATATCACAATACAAACTTGCATAAATGACTGTCAAAAAAAATCAACCACTTTTCAAAAAGAGGGCACAGCTCTGACATTTACTGTTCATTTGCTAATAACAACAAATGCAGGAATGAATATTTAACCTGAGGAAGGCACTTTGATGTGGAACCAGGTTAAAATTTCAAAACTAATAACATATACAGCCTGTATTTACCAAGCAAAGTCACGAGCTTAAAATAAAGTCAAGGAAGACTGTGTATTGATTTCATCAGGACAATTTTTAATCTCAAATCACTTTGAATGGGTTTTCCCCCCTTTCGGTTTAAAAGTAAAATTTACTTTCTTCCTCCCTGTGGCATTTATGATTTGTTATTTATCAGATGTCATTGGTTATAACTTGTCTATATATTCTTTGAAAAGGTCCATATTTTCTTCAATTCACAGCCCACGTAGGCATTTCACACTGACTAATGAAGAAAGTGTGGGGGGTAGGGATCAACGGGTAGTTAGGAAGCACACATGGTTTTGCAAACAAAAGTGTTTTAAAACCATCTTGAACTTTGTTAACATTGCTTTTCTGTTCATTAAGTGTTCTTTATTTAATTATACGAGAATAATCTCAGAAGCGTGTGGTTTTAATTTATCTGATAGAGAAAGCTAGAGAATTACCCTGCATAATATTTAATTAAACACTTCTATCAATTACACTGAATAAATATACAGTCACAACTACCACTGGTTCAGTTGGCGTTTAAAAAGATGGCATATATTAAAACCCCAGTTTGGCTATGCAGCACATTAGATTCAGTTAGCAAACATAGCAATTGTTTCGTTCTAAGAAAATTGTTCCTTTTAATTAAAGCATTTGCTCTTAACACTTTACAATGTGTGATGCAAAATAAACAAGAAAAATCGTTACGGCAGATTTTCCTCAGCATTCTCAGTCCGGATTCAGACTAATTTGAGGCAGAAGAATTTCTTAAGGGTCTGTTTACTTGGAGTGGGAGGGAAAAAAAAATTCCTGACAATTATGGTAACCAGCAAAGCTACTTTATCAATAAATCGTACTACTTAGAAAACACCATGAGAGACTATGAGATGGGATCTTAGACTTCCTTTTCACTCAATGACCAGCAAATGAAGCTGTAGTTATCTATTGAGATGTATCTTAAAAATGCTCACTTGGCTGGGGAAATGGTTGTTTCAAATGCTGAAGAGCAGGTAGAAAGAAAGATTACAGGTGTTGAGGCTAAGAACTGGGTTTATCACAACAAAAAAACTAGGTGTTCTTTCTTTCTGAAATACTCTAATTAAGTAAAATGGGTAAACTAGTTTTGAGTTCATTGATCATAACATAAATGGACCTAATTTTCACCTACAATTTAGAAATTGTGAAATTTTCACACACACACACACACACACATACACACAAGTGCGTGCGCATACACACTTTCTTGCCTGGGTCCACCGCTTTAAAATGAATACCAGGTGAAAGAGTGCTCGCATTCCTCCTGAACCATGCCCAAAAGTGTGACTCTACTGGGAATTTTCTTCAAGTGAATGTCAGCAGAGATTTCAGAAGTTTGGAAATCAATTCCTCCTAGAGAACCACTTCCAGTGAAAACTAAGTACTGACATGTCAGTCTACAAACATCCCCTCTCTGACTACAAATTTTAAGAGAAAAAATGCAATGATACCACTTTAAGGTCCTATGTAATACCAAATACATGCTTTACTATTTAATCAGGTATTAGAATTCACTTGGGCCTTTTTTAGTATGGCTGAAAGAAGCCAGGGTTCACCCTCATCTCCCCTAAAATGTGTGTGTGTGTGTGTGTGTGTGTGTGTGTGTGTGTGTGTATGAAAGCTAAACAAATGGATCACAAGCTACAGATACCAGGTTTACTGGTGCACCCTGGTGGCATAGCAGGTTGGTCCACTGTCTTTGGCCAGTATAGCCCACACGCATCCCAAAGACTTGGGTTCACATCCCAGTGTCAGGGGGAACAACCAAAATGAACACCTAAAATAAAATGCTTCTTCCTCCTCTCTCTTCCTGCCTGCCTGCCTCTGGTCACCTCATTCCTGCCTGCACCTTCTCTTTAAAGAAAAATTAAAATGCCTCTCAACACAAATTAAAACTTTGTTTATTCTTCATGTTCCAGATGAAAAACATGAGCCCAAACTCAGAGCTCCATATTTTCCACCTTCCAGTGTCCTTAAAATTAGTGAGAAATACTGTAGGACAATTTTAATTTACTACTAGAATTTAACTGTACCATACAAATGCTAGATATTTCGAAGTAATCTGCAAATAACAGAAGGAAGAAATAGAGAGTAGAATTTTCAGTACCAAAGGGAGAATGTCATGATGAGGATAGTAAATGAAGTAGTCTCTAGCAGAACCATTCTCAGACCTCATATACAGAGAAGTAAATAAGCTTTAAAAAAAAAACAACAACAGAAAGACTGATCCAATGGGAGCAAGTGGTTAACATGGCAGCAGATTAACATTTCTTCCACTGAGATCCTGGAATCTACAAAATCTTTTCCATCAGAGTAGGCTTATGACTGTCTGGATCAATAGGGCACAGCAGAGGTGACTCCGTGACTTCTGTATTTTAAAAATGTCTAAAAGACAAAGCCATGTGTGCCTTGTTCAATGGCGTGCTCACCTGTGGAAATCTGGGGCACCAACAAATCCTTCTGCTCTGAGACGCCACATGGGCTGCCGTATGTAGACACTCTAGTCAGCGTCCCCAGCTGAGTCCTACCACCAGCCACTCATGCCAACGTGCCAGACGTGTGATTGAAGTCACTCCTAAGCAGCCCTTTCCTCAGCATAATGTCACACAGAGTGACTTCCATCGACGTCCCTTCAAGCAGAAGAAAAACCCAGTCAATCCCTGCCTGAATGCCTACATGAGAAATCTGAGAGATATTTTAAAAAATGCTGTGTGACTTAAAACACTATGTTTAGTGGTAGTTTGTAGGCAGCAACCAGATCTGGTAACAGAAGTGGCAAAACTAAGGAGACCACACATGGCATGGGTTGGGGAACAGGCAGTGGTAGAAAGCATACTCAGTCTCAAGCCGGCCATCAAAGAGTTTGAGGAAAACTGAGGCATGGCTCTTGTAAATTGGAGGGAAAGTAGTTATTGGTACGTAGGACAAGCACGTTGGAGAAAATGGGAGTGTAATTCATGACTTCGATGACCTAGCTAAGGTTTCAGAACAGTGTTGGAAATTCCATCTGCCCTGTTCTAGGTGCTTATAATAAAATGAGAGAGGAGAACAAGGGTTGAAAAAGGAGCTGTGCAGATTTGTAATGGGATTTGGAAGACATTTAAAGCGCACAGGACATTCCTTCCAAGCAACTCACTGTTCTGAAAGGCAGAGCCTTAGGAGAAAGTTCAGATTCAGGGCACTGGTAACAAAACACAGCCTCAAGGGATCCAACTTTTGACTGTCAGATCCTTTCTTAAGATGTGAGAAAGATCTAAGTCAGGACTTCAAAGCCCCCTTTCACTTATACAGAGAGCCTTGCAAGGTCACTGAGGGCTGCCTCACGGACCCTCTGCACTAGACAATATGTGTCTAAGTTTCCCAAGGTGTTTCCCTCAGCAGCCTCACAGTGACCCCAGGATTCAGAAGCATCTTAAAGACTCTCACGGCTCTTTCAATGACTCACAGTCAGAAATGGATGTGATGTATAAATTGATATATATATATATATATATATATATATATATATATAAAATACAAACATTTTCTAAACAAATCTTATCAGTTTTGATGGAAGAGGATAAGGATGCTAGGAAATGAACGCAAGGCTTCTGGAACCCCCAACCTATGAACAAAGAAATTGACTTAGTTTCTGGTCATCTATAGGGAAAGAATTTCCAAGAGTTGCAGATAATCATTCATGGAGAGCAGGACTGAATCATGCATGAGACTGACAATATGTACACAGTTGAATTTCACAATGTATGTGATTGCCACATACATTCCACTTGCCTCCTTTCTAAATGGGAGTGTCTAGTTGCCATCACTGTGTAGGGGGTGTGTCCGTGTGTGCTGGGGAGGGAGGCAAGGCATTGTTAACAATGAACAATTCTTTACAACAAGAGAAATTATGCCAAATAACCAAACTCAAAAAGCTGCATCTGCTCCTGGATGTGGTTTAAAACAATATCCTGGACCTCAAACCTGAGTTTGATGCAGTAATTGGATGAAACTTCTGCAAAGAAATCTTAAGACAGGCCGAGTATATTTTGCAAGTGAGAAAAATCTAAATATAAGTGACTCCTTGAGTGGTAGCATTAAGTTGAGATGCAAAAACTTGGATATTTCTCTCTCATTCTTTTAGACTCTGAAGTCAAAACTGGTTGCCAGCGGGGAAAGAAGAGAGAGAAAATGGGGCTGAAGCAGTGAAAAAGACAGAGGTGACTGGTTCTAGACCTCGGGTGGTGGCGGTGGTGTGATACACACATTGACTGAGGTGTGAATCTATTTCCTGAAATGTATATAGTACTGTAAACTAACGAAACACTACAAAGAAGAGAGAGATGGGGCGATGTACCCCTCTCCTTGAACCGAAGTGGTTTAGTGAATATTTCAGTCAATGAAACACAGCAGAATTCAGGCTACTGACTTGTGAGGACAGTTCACAAAAGGTCATGCAGTTTCCATCTTGTCCAATGGAGTCTGATGACTGTGCAGCTGCCATGCTAGAGACATCATCTGCAAACACTCCAGCTGACCATTCCAGCAGAGCCCCATCTTCCAGCCACCCGCCTCCTAAGCTACTGGAATGTCAGTGCGGCCATTCTGGTTGTGCAAGAGTGGCCTCCTACCCCCAATCAGAATATCATGACACCAACTCCATCCACGCCACAGAGAAGCATCGCCCGGCTGAGCCCTGCTGGGGACTCTCCACTCAAAAAGTCAGAAATATGAAAAACAAATGCTTGCTGTTTAAACTATCAAATGTTGCGGTTGCTACGTAGCCACAGACAGCTAGAACATTTACTGAAGCTTCTGGATGGCTTACCATGGACTTCAGGCCAAGTAACAGGAGACCCACTGTGAGGAATACAGCTAGTACCTGCTGCAAACAGTACGTCATGTGGAGACGCAGCTGGTGATGTCACGAAAAGAAAGTCAGTCCCAGATGATTTCAACAAGCCCCCAATAAAAATCTCTCTCTTTCAAGGAACAGTCATTCCCCCACAGATATTTCTAGCCAACCAGAATGTCTTCTCCACCCTCCATCAAACTTTAAGTGGGGCAAAATAAAGTCTATACTTTCCTTCACTTTTTCTTTTTGTCTTTCCCTGAAATGTATTTTGTTTATGCCCCCAAAAACTGACAGAATTGAGCTTAAATCTAAATTCTGCACAAACAAATGTGGACCAACAGAAATGATCTCTGGGTATGTAAAACAATAAACTGACAACAAGCAGAATGTTTAACCCCATTAAACAAAATGAGCTGGCTTTGACAAAACCTTCTTCTGAGAAAAACAAGAAATTTGGATAATTTTTCTTTTTATCCAGAATCCAACATTCAATGCACCTTAACCAATCATCTTGATCAACATTTGTCAATCAGGCCAATCAAGAGGCTAAGACAGTGAGATCAGAAACATCTTAGTCAATCTCTTTCCCCATCCATATAAAAAAACTTGATTGTAGAATTAAAGTATAAAAAGTACAAATATCAAGCTTCTAGAAAAAAAAGAAACTTTCTGCAATCATGAACTAGGACTGGAAGGAACATAAAAGCAACGAATACTAGGAAAAAGTGAAAAATGACATAAGAAAAAATATTCAGTTGGTCAAGAAAAGCAGGAAAATGTACTCAACATTATTAGTCACTAAGAAAATCTAGTTAAAGCCACAATGAGATGTGACCTTAAACATGAGAGATGACAGAAAAAGAGAATGTTGGTAAGGACATAGAATAGTCAGCACTCTCACTCCTTGTTGATGGGAATGTAAACACTTTGGAAGGCCATTGACAAGTTTTGGTAAATTAAGCAAAGATCCACCTTATAACCATCATGTTAACTCCTAGATATCTGACTCAAGAGAAAGAAAAACATTTCCACACGAAGACTTAGACAAGAATGTTTACAAAGACTAATTCATAACAGCCAAATACTAAAACCACCCAAATGTCCATGAACAAGACAATGAATAATTGTGGTGAAGACACAGGAATACTCAACAATTAAAAATACGACTCAACATTTAGAAAAAAAAAGCTATGGATACTGTTTGTTCACATAAATTTCAGCAGAGAAAATTAATTAGGAAGATGTGTAAAACTGAATTACAAGATAGTTGTTACAAAATGTATGAAATAACTGAATCAATTGAAGTTCTCCAAATTAGGAAAAGGGGTAAATTAATTTTCATTTATACATATAATGGGCAAATTTCAAAAATTAAAACTGGACTGTAAAATTTATTTTTTATGAAAAATTGATCACAATAGATTAAATGAATACACCAGTATATATATGTGTGTGTGTGTGTATGTGTGTGTGTACACAAGTATATATGTGTATACATATAGTAATAATATATACACATACATATATCATAATACATTGTAGACAATGGGTGATTGCCCACATAAACTTACGTTTACAGCAATATTAGGGTCTACACGCACACCTGTGCACAGTGCCGTTGTGTCCCTGAGTAAGCACACCTGTAGAGACGCTAAGTGATAGGGATGAGAGTCATGATAAAAGAATGTTCTGGAGCTTTGTTCCTCAATGACATTGCTGAATCATGTTTTGTTTTCAACAGATGTTTGGTGCCAATATCATAAAACAAACCATATACCAATAAACACTCAGCTCTCAAATAACAAAATGTGCTTAATTATGTGCATGTGAATACTATCTACTCACTAAAATGAATCATGAGTTTTCATCAGACGCATTTCATGCAAAGTCTACACAGCCATCACTTCTCCTAAACCTGATGAGAAGCCAGCCTGTATTTCTATTCAGAGAAAAGAGGGGGAAACTGAATTTGCCGTTTATTGGCTTGTGAACCCTCACCATGTTCCAGGTCCCCTAGGTCTAGCAGGTAGAAGGTAGGATTTCCATCGACAGAAACCTTTATAGAACACATTTTAAGTCACTTTCCCCCAATGCCACAGTTAGCAGACTTATAAAGACCAAGATAGCAAAAACGCTTGTCTCTACGACTATCAGTTTCTATTAAAACTGCAAAATCTGCTATTTAGTCCAAGCATACCCACAGAACAATACATGTATGTGGTTGTGTTCCAACAAAACTTTATAAAAACAGACAAAAAAGTAAAGACCACAGTTTGCTGATCCCTACCTAATACATTCATATTAATGATACAAAGAGTAAAGAAATCAGAAACGAACAGAAAAGAAATGGCCTGGACAAGTCAAGGATGAATAAATTAGATTACAGATGTTGAATGCTTGTTTTGTAAATGTGAAAGAGCTTACCAAAATTTTAGCGCATTTCTCATTATATTAAAACACAACTGTGAGCAAATACTAAAAAATATTTATGTGAAAAAGAAATCTTGTATTGAGAGGAAGAATTATATTTGAAGAATATTTTAAGATATCTTCGGAAAGGCATGCCAATTTTCTAACTGCAATTATCTCTGAGTGTTAAACTGAGGAGTGATCATATAATTTATCATTCAACTTGGGAAAATTAGGGAAATAAAATCAAAGCTAAAATAATCATAAAATATAAATTCTGAAATATGTAACTACTGACCAAAAATGTTCCTACATTATTTTAGATTTATAAAAGCGTTCCATTCAAAACGTATTTCTAAAACTAAGTAAAATTATTTTAAATAAACATATATACAAGTGTTCAGTTAAGCCAATTTAGTTTCTATTAATTAACTACATTTTAAAATGTCTAAGTTTTATTTAAGGAACACTGCATCATATTAACTACACATTTAAAAATAACATTAAAAATCAGTATTTTATGTGTCTTTCATGTCACATGCATTGTTCTGAATTATATGTTTTATGCAATGTAATCATATCAGTTATTAAATTATTAGTAAATTGCTTGTAATCTTCAACACTGCATTTTATATTTAGCATATTTTTGAAATGATTGAAACTTTCAGCTGACTCTTCCTCTTAGACTATAATTCATTTAACAAAGAAATCAGTCTCTATTTAGGTTCCAAGGTAAGCAGAAAGCACTGCAAAAGGAAACATATCGTTTCTTGTGCTTCCTTCCACATTGGACTTTATAAAAATTTCTGCCCCATATAGGCACAGGCATTGAATTTTCACCTATTATTAGAATCTTTCTTTACAACTATTTTCACAAAAAATCCTCAAGTGTGTCTCCTCTATTTCTAAAATATCTGTACATCTTTTGCAGTATATAAAAACCGAAAACTCACAGAACTACTCATATTCCATCCTCTCTAATATAGAAGAAAAGTTAACACCATTAAGGTAGCTCTAGTGCGAAGCCTACAGCTGTGAGCAAGGTGGTTCACATAAATCCCAATGACCTGGGTTTGCAACCCTGGGCTGAGAGTGGGGGAGGAAGGGTCCAAACAAACAACTAAATAAGTAATAAATGTATCTTCCTCTTTCTTCCTTCCTTCCTTCCTTTCTGCCTTCCTACTTGCCTTCATTCCTGCCTTCTTTCTGACTCTTTAAAAAAAAATACAGTTAAGAATTGGAACTCCATCAAATTATTTCCCCACATTTTGAATATTCCAAAGTGCAATTGTAAAATTTCAAATGTAAATCGTGTATGCTATTTAAAGAAAAATAGTTCGTTTGTTCCGATCTTCTCTCACTTTTAAAGGAATGCATTGCCACCGGTTCCTGTCTTGAACAATTGCAATGGGCTGAAAAGCTTTGAGGAGTTAATGCTTCTAGGTGTTGTGCTCATAAATACATTTGATTTAATCTTTTCAACTGATTTTGAATAAAACAACAATTTAAGATGACTCATCAACAATAGTGGAAAAAAAAAAAAAAAAAAAAAAACAGTTCGTGTTATGGTAGACCATGAAGGTTTATTTCCAAGTATTTCAGAGTTTAAAACATTTCTAATAGCTGATGAGGAGCAGCAGAGATGGAAAGCATATCTGCTTTTTATTCTCATTCAGACTGCTTACAATTTTTGTAGTTCACTCTACCCTGAGTGTGTATCTAAAACTATAAATTTGACGTATCTTGCTTCTGCTATCATCAATAGGACAATGCTCAATTTTCCACTCACATGAATAATATCAGAACACTGTTCCAAACTTTCTTAATTTAGTAACAACACTCTTTTCCTGTTTTACTAGGCTCCACCATTTGTAGAAATACAACAAAACCAAGTCATCTTATCTTGAATATTGCACCATTGAACTGAATTTTATGAAAACATTCACTGTAATATCAGACATTTCACAATGGACAGCGTGAACATCAAAATAATTACTTTGATTCTAAAAGTGGAGGAGAAAAATTGTGATCCCTTATTGGAATTAACTTGTTTTCTGTTTGAAAGAGCTAAACATTCCAATATGTACCTGCTATCAACTAATGCTTGGGGATATTTTTATGTAAATACAGCCAACATATTTGTAGCCATGCTTACATTTCTATACATGCACAGAAAATCTGGAATCAGAAACGAATAAAAGCCATTTGAATAAACAGTCATTTTATCTAAATGATAAATGATATTTCACAAAGTGATATGTAAATATACCATCTGCGGCTGCATATTAAATCACAGCCTTCAGGCACTTTCTTCTTAATATAATTATTAACTTTTGAAGTAGATTCTGAAGCTTCCTCAGCATATCTGTTTACTGTTTCCTATTTAATCACTTATATCACGTGATCCCAATGGCAGGTAGTCATTGCCAACAAATATTCTGCAGAAGCTAAAAGTCCTTCAAAATTTTTTGAAATATAAAAATCTAGCACTCAATTTCCAAAGGAAAAAGAGAAATACAGATGGTGTCACTTGCATATGGAATATAATGAAACAAAACAAATGAACAGACAAATTTTAACAAAATTCCTAAGACACAAACTGCTCCCAGGGTGGTGGGAGGGAGGAGGGAATGAAAAAGAGAACAAGGTGGTCGTAAAAAGCACAAGAATTCTGGTGACAGGCCTGGTGTGAGATACACACACTGTGGTGTCATTTCAGGACCCTAAAATAAACAGAGCATCATCACAAAAGAAAAAATAAATAATTATCTAAAAATGGGGAAAAATTAAATTTAGTCCTTAATTTTTTAAGAATATGCTCTCAGCTTTTGAACTCAGGGTAGTCAAAAAGATTTATTCTAAAATTAAACATATCACCAAATAATTATATATATATATAAAATTTTTCTGTGAATACAGCCAACATATTATATATATATATATAATGTTCAGAACACTCAATATTAACAGGGATAATATTATACATGTGCATATTTCCTCCTTTGTTCTGTTCCTTCATTTATGTGTTTCCTGTATCACCCGCTTTTTAAATTTTTTTTAAAGGAAAGGTGCAGGCAGAAATGAAGGTGAGTAGAAGCAGGCATGAACAGAGAATAAGAAGGAAGCATTTCAATTTATTTTATTTACTGTTCATCTTGGTTATCTCCTTCCACACCAGGATGCAAACCCAGGTCCTTGGATGGATGTGGATTGTGCTCTTGGCTAGAAGAAGTAGACTTAGCTGCTACTCCACCAGGAGATGCCCACTACCACTCTCATGATGAGTTGCTTGGGTCAGAATACCTACCAGTGACTTCTAGAAAGCAGGGAAAACTTACTTGCAAAGAGAAGCATTGGGGCTGATATAAATGTCATATCTTCACTGTGGCCGTGGTTATATACAACTGTATACATTGGTCGAAAGTCAGGGAACTGAACACCTTTAAAGGGTGGATGTATTTTATTTATGCAGAATATACATTAATAAACCTATTTTTTCAAGAACTAGAAAAGGGACAGAATTGGCTGTTGGTTGGTGGTAAATTTAATGTGCTATGTACAGATGAATATTTACAATGAGTCCTACCTTAAACCTAAGTACTGACATGAGGTCATTCCCCTTGAGTGACCCTTTACAAAGTAAGGGGGCCTTCAGTAGATTGTCACTTCCTCCTAGCCTTACCTTCGGCCTGGCCTCTCTCTGTGGCAGGTGAAGGGTCATTCACTCTCCCTAGCATGATGTGCCAGTATCTTTCTGCCTCCTGCTAGGTTATGCTCTGTTCCCCCTCTGAATTGGCCCCTAGGGGGCTTCCACTCTTAACCATATATACCCATGCTTCAAGTCACATCTGAGAATCAATCATTGTTGGGAGAAGGAAAGAAAAAATGAAAAAAGAGAAAAGAAGACTCACTTGTCATTACAGTTTTCTTCTGTCATTCTGCCCTTCTGCCCATGAAGCTAATCAGCATCAAAAACACAGCCTGCAAATTTATGTCTTAAAATGAAGCGGGATTTGCATGTTTCAGGTCAGAGGAGGCCGACAGAGCTGGCGATGGCTGTGATAGAGAAGACAGCTACAGCTCTCAAAGGAAGAAACACACCACGCCATGAGAGGGGACACACAAAAAGGCAGTCAGTTGCTCAGGTGGTGAAAGGAGTGAGGAAAGAATGGTGGGAAAAATCTTAACGGTGGTTTTCAGAGACCAGAAGGCCAAGGTACAGTTAGCAGCTGAGGAGGTTTAAATGGACCATATTAGTCACTTCAGAGGGTTCTTGTTGTGGGATGGTCTCCAGTTTCCCAGAACCTGGCCCTGGGTGATTTAGGTCAAGTAAATAGACTCTTGGACTTCAGGGTCCTGATGACAGGAGGTAGTTGGAGGTTGAAGAACCAGGGTTGCTTGATTTGCAAATCAAAGCAATACTCCTGGGCAAGAATGTGCCCATTCTTAGAATGAACAATCTCCCCCAACACCGTCTTCCCCACCACCCTACCACAACCTCCTATGTGCTCTGCATTAAAAACACAACTGTGTATCTCTGTGTTCCTGCTATTCTTATGCTCTAAAATCAGTCAAACATCTTGTTAAATATCAAGTGAAAAATAGCTTAGATGATGGGCTAAAGCATATTCCTCTATATTCTGCACGAAGCACTATATAAACATTGAGAGAGGGATTTAATTTGTGTATGGAAAGATTGATTACACAGTCAACTTCTTTAACTTATATTTCCTACTGTGAATCAACAAAAGCCACGCGTTAGTGCCTCCCAGGATAAGTAATAGAAAATGCCACAGACGCAAACTGCTGAGTTATCTTTACCCTTGTTTGTTTTATTTCATATTAGGTCCATGTTATTTCATTTAATAGACGATACAAGGGCTGAGAAAACACAATAGTGTGTCTGTGCATGTAAAGATACAGGAGAAATCAATTAAAATATCATAGACAACACCATGTGTTCTTATATATGCTGTGTTTAAAGCGTTAGGAAAAGGTCACACTGTATTAGATTCTGAAATATGTTTACCTTAATATAAACTCCACAAAACGTGAGAACAAAACATTGATCACTATTCTAAGATCACTCTGAGGTTTTCATTTCTGACATCTATCCTACACATCTGCTTTTGGCATTATTCAGGGTTAAACAAAAATAATTAGCAACAACAATAACACATAAGGGAATAGCAATAATTAAATAGAAGACCACGAAACACTTTCACCATAAGGTTCCCACCTTCTGGGGTAAATGTACAAAATAACATGAATTTAGGAAACTGGGTTTTGTGTCTCAAAGAGCCTGTCTCAATTGCTATCTCAGTTTCTAAGACTACAAACATCAACACTGGCTAACTCTAAGGTTATAAACATAACCTGTAAGAGTAGTAATATTAAATAGCTAATATTTAATTTCCTGCTATGTGCTAACCAAGTGTTTGACATACTTTACATACTTATTCCTCCAAATATGTGTTTATTCCATCTTCCTTTGCATGTGGGAAAACTGAAGGACAGAGTTAAGAGACTCACCCAGGTACTCGGCTCGTAAGTGGTAAGCCTGGGATTTAAATGAAGGACTCTCTGACTCCTGAACCTACACTTATTCACTCTATTATGTGTTATCTCAAGTGGAAGTGTCTGGGCTTCAGTATTTTCCCTTACAAACCAAGTTTCAGTGTTTATAGTCTTAGGAGGACCCAGACACACACATTACATCCATATAAAAGGATAAACATTATGATACAGAATCTCACCAGAATTTGTAAAGCTGTTTCTGTGAGACAACACATTCTAAGAGTTTCATTCCTGGCATGGCAAGGACAGATTTTTCTATTTACGTGATTGAATAATGGAACTTCTCCCCTTTCTCCCTAGGCCCTATTAATCCTGCCTACAGCTGATGGCGAGAGGTTTGTGACATAACAAGAGAGCAAAATAAAAATTATTGCATTAATTGAGGGGATAAGGGTGGGTAATTCTAGAATGATTAAAACAACCATAATGGATGTCGGAGAAGATGAGAATCTATTCCATGTTTATATTTGAGAGAATGTATTCTTATAATGTACTTATAGCTTCTAAGGCCTTTCTAGATATTTTAAAGATATTACCTGTAATCCTCACAGCTTCCTTGTTAGGTAGATATAGAAATGGGTCAGTTGAAGCAAGAGGTGGCTCACACTGTTGGGAAGTGTGGACACAACTTGGAATTCCTGATGTCAGAATCCGAAATTCCCGTTACTGTGGAGCCCAGAAAGTTCCCTGAGAAGGATGTCAGCCGGAAGGGCAAGGTTTTTTTATATGTAAATGTTATTTGTTTTAAGCAGTTTTAAATGTAACTCCTTTGTTAATAAATTTATTACCACCCCCGCCATACTTTCTCTTACACCTGCTTCTACCACAATTACATCAATTTCATGGTTCCTGAAGGAAATGAGAAGACTGGTGGAAAATGATGATAATGCTCTCGAGATATTATACAGAAATGCTTCACTAAATGCTTCCCAAGTATTATCCCACATTTCACTATAAAAATCACCCGGTGTGTTTGATCTGGTTATTTCCATTTTACAGATAAGGAAACTAATTTGCCCAAGACCCTGCAGATTTCTCGTGGCGGGGTTGGAACTTGAATCCAGGCCACCATATCCTCTATTAGTGCTCCAAACTGTTGCAAAAGGTTCTACTGAAACAACTCCCAAACAACAGCTGAAAGCATTAGAATATGCTCTCAGAACTAGCAAAGGACACAAATGACTTGTTCAATCATTGTTCTTTCTCTTCCCTTAAACAAGAGTCAAAGTTTCAAGGCAAATAACATGCAAAATCTTATACGGAGAAAACCGTCACCTGAGGAGATTGACTTCATTGTTGAGAAGAAGTGATGCTAAATAGTCTGACCTTGGATTTTATTCCTGAATCAACGGCCCTCCAGACCTTCTGTGACTGTGAAGATTTCGACTCCTTGTCTCAGACAGCAGAAGAGCAAGAGTGCTAGAAGGGAGGTTTGCTGATATATTAGAGAAAACTGCAACCTGGGCAGAGGATTGATGATGGCTTCCAGAGAATGTGCTCTCCCATCCACTCACAAGTGTAATTTAAAGAGGATTTTTCAAGGCATGGATAGACACTATTACTCACATCAATTCCCACCACCTTCTCCCTTAGAACTCTTTACCCATTCTCATCCACAGCTACTCTGCCCTGTTAAATCAACAGCATGCATTTGAGACGTATTCTCCAGCATCCCCAAATGGATTTCTTCTAACGCAAATTGAATGAAGTGGTGAAAATGATAAATCAGTCTGCAGTGTAACAGATTTGTTTCCAGCTGCATGATCTGCCTGAGGGTAAAAGGGACTTCCCAAACAAACCACACAAACTCCAGATTTAAATCATCTTGTTTGACCATGCTCTTACTCTGTTTTTCCCTCCTGATTTTTTTTTCCTATGAAAGGTTTTCATCTTTAATGTTTTATGATACTGAGATCAATTCACCGCTTTGAAAACCATGATATGAGTAAGTTGAAGCTTGTGATTTTAAGGTACGAGTTGCAGGTGGAATTAAGGTGGTCTTGAAATGGAGAGGTATTCTGGATTACCTGAGTAGAAAGAGAGAAGCAGCAAAATGACTGTCAAAGGATGGGGTGTAAAAAAGGGAAGAAACTGTGAGCCTAGGAAGGTGCACAGCCTTTAGAGGATGGGAAAGGTAAGATAACAGAAAACAATGCTGCTTAGCCTTGATTTTACCAAGCTATGTCCTTCCTACCTATAAGATAATAAATGTGTGGGGTTTTCACAAGCCACTACCTCTGTGATTATCTTTTAGGGCAGAAAAAGGAAATTAAAGACATCTTTGTCACTGGAAATGGGGTGATGCTAGAACATCTAAAAATGTGGCAGTGATTTTAGATTGGGGAAGTGAAAACAGGATGGAAGAAATATAGTCATCAGGATGGAAAACAGCCTAGATTTTTTCAAGCAGAATATTAGTAGAAACCTGTGCAATGAGAATTCTGTCAGGAAGGAATCAAAAGTGAAGGGATTGATAGAGAAAACATAAACTCTGTGTCCAAGAATACTAAGTCATTGTGATCAGATTAGATGCTGAAACTGTGAGCACAGCCAGGTCCCATTTTGTGGGCTCCAAAAAATTAGTACAGAATAGTTAGATCTATGATGGTTTTTGATAGTAAGAAAGTGTACTGGGTTTTTTTCCTTGTCATTATTCCCTAAACAATACTGGTGGACAACTATTTACATGGTATTATGAATTCTAAGTAATCTCAGATGATTTAAAGCTACTGGAGAATCCTTGTCAGTTATATATAAACACTATGCCATTTCAGATAAGAGACATGAGATTCTTGGATTTTGAAATTTATAGGGGTCCTAACGTCAATCCCCCAGAGATATCAATAGATGACTATATCCTAATGTCATTACATGTTCACCAAACATCAACCATATTCATATTCCCTATGGATGGATAGATGGATAGATAACATAGATATCATCACTTACTATTAAGAGGTCTCACCCAGCCTAGAAATCCACATGGATTTAGGTTTGAAGGTTAAGACAGTTATTTCAAAAAGCAGAACTATTCTGTATAACAGGTACAGATGAAAACATGTTTAGGGTGTGGAGACCTTACTGTAACCTACTACAAAGGTGACATTTCACGGGCACAAAGGAGAGATTTGAGAGGTCTGAGGATAGAGCAGTCCAAAGAGATTTTAATAAAAATAATAAAAAACTGAAATATTAGATCCACACAGCTTTATTCTTAATTACCCCAAACTGGAAGAAACTAAGATGTCCTTCAGTAGGTGAATGGATAAACTGCACACTCAGAAAACAAAATACTATTCAGAGCTAAAGAGAAATGAGCTATCAAGTCATGAAAAAAACATGTAAGAAACTTAAATGCATAGTACTAATGAAAGAAGTCAATCTGAAGTGAGTCCACAGTATATGATATCAACACTAGACACACTAGAAAAGGACAAAATTAGAGTAATTACAAAACTGAGAGTGGTTAAGATCAGGGGGTTTATACCATCCCACTTCTGGATATTTACCCAATAGACACCAAAACACTAATTCATAGAGATTTATTCACCGCCATGTTTATTACAGCCCTATTCACAATGGCTTAGAATTAGAAGCTACCTGAATGTCCAACATTAGAAGACTGGATAAAAATGATGTGGTACATATACACAACAGAATACTACACAACCTTAGAAGAGATGAAATCCTGTCATTTGAATCAACATAGATAGATCTACAGGGGATTATGCAAAGTGAAATAAGTCAAAGGAAGAAACATAGATACCAGATGACCTCACTCATAGGTGCAATGAATAGATTGAATAAATTAACAGATGAAATGAAACCAACCCTTGGACATTTGCAGCAGAACTGAGGTTACCAGTAGGGAACAGGGTAGTGCTAATGTCATCTATGGTGTTTAGTTAATAATAATGTACATTATAACAAATATATTGCACTAATCAATGATACATCAAATATAAGAAACGAACTACATTCATGTAAGATGTTAATTACAGGGAGGGAGCAGGTAAGGAAATTCTATAATTTGAGCTCAGATTTTTCGTAAACCAGACTGCTCTAAAAGGTTGTCAATACATTAATCAACAGGTTATAGTTTGTTATTTGAAAGGGGGTATTCTAGCATCTCTCTTACTTTGTCACCTTTACAATATATCTCTAACAGAGGGTAAACATGAATATTTATAAAACTGTCTTTAATGGGGTCAGCAGGCTGGAGAGTGCCCACATATGTGCAAGTCAGAAAACTGTCGGACCCAAAATCTTTGCTGTTTCTTCCTCTAGTGGAACTGGGGGGAAATGTCTTCCAGTGATTGCATCAAGAATTGTGAGCCTTGGACTTGGGGAAGTGCACAAGGGTCTTGCCATGAACCTCACTCTCCAATCTACCCTCTCTTCCCAATGCTTTATTTCCAAACAAACCTTCTTTGTTGTTGGAAGAATTGATGGCTGATGTCTGAGGTCAACAGGAGGTTACATTGCTCATTCATACTTCTTTCTGCGTGTGTAAAGTGAATTATTTTGGGCAAAATTGAAGAATGTTCAATTTAATGTCTAGAGTGATATAGGGCAAGGTCAGCTGATGTGGGGAAACAGAAATTGTGGACAGAAGAAATTGTGAAAGAGTAAACATCCTGGGAATTAGCCAACATTCCTAGGAAAAGTTCACACTTTCAGGGCTTGGAGTTGGTGGCTTCAAAGTGGATAAAACCAACAAGTATAGTGGGACCAGGTTCATATCTGGTGATAAGTGAACAAACAAACTTTTACTAAGGCACAGGTAGACCAGGCAATAAATCTGGATTTGGGAGGTAGCAAGACCCGGATTAGAGTGAAACAAATCTAGTAGCCTGAACATGCTGAGCCTGGCTTGTGGGGGAGGGACTGCAGGGTCACCCGTACGGACTGTTAGTGGCAGCCCCATGCACAGTGATGGGACCTAGTTCTCCAGCTCAGAACACACAAGCTCAGTGTCTAGAATCCAGAGGTGGCTGAGGGAGCAGCACATTCCCAATCACGGAGAAGTTCAAGCTCAGCTTCCCAGGATGTTTTATCTATTTCATTCTTCCTGTGTGGTGGCTGATTCTTCCTTCTTTTTTTCTTTCCTACTTCCTCCTCAAGACTCTGTCACCTGATGTTTGATCATTCCTTCAAAATGGTTAAACCAAAGCTAACATAACACCAGAACTGTATATCACTGGCAAGGTTACAGATGACAAAGGAATTTAAATCTTCAACTAGAAAGGTGACTGGACAGCCTTGATCCAAAATCTGTACCTGGAGAACTTTGGGAAGTAGCCAGACATAATGGAAACAAATAAAAGATGCGAGAAGTAGGACACATTAAATCCCCACTCTCCTCACCATGACAGCTCTGGTCCAGGCCAAATTAGGACTGAAAGTAGGTAAGGTCCACGGGTCCTTTAATGCTCTACCACTTTTCCTCAGAAGTCTTCAGAAGTCAGAGACCTAAACACTGGCCTTTACCTCCTCTTCCTTTACAAAAAGCATATAAGATAGTTTCCTTGTGTCTTAAGGCTGCAGAAACCATTTTGAGCAGAATCCCCCACCAGAACCAGCAGCGCCAAAGGTGCCAGGTCCCACAACTACTTTCTTTTTTAACAGCAGTGAACAATTAGAACTTGAAATTTAGGTTAGCATTAAAAAAATTTTCAAAATTACACATAAATCTGATAAAACACATACATAATCAATATGAGAAAATTAAATGATTATGGTGAAAGAAATTAAAGACCTAGTTGAAAAGATATCCCATGTTCATGGACAGGAAGACTCAATAGAATTAATATGTCAATTCTTTCCAGTTTATTCTATAGGCTCAATTCAATCCCAATCTAATCTTAGAAAGTTATTTCATGGTTACTGACAGACTGATTGTACAGTGTGTAAGAAGAAGTTAAAGACCCAAAATAGGTAACATAATATTATAAAACAAAAGAGGCCTGACACTATCCAATTTTAAGACTATAGAAAGCTAACAATAATCAAGATGTGATACTGGAGAAAAGAGTAAAACAAAGTGGACAAATGGAACAAACTAGATGGCCCAGAATTAGAGGCACATAACCATAGCTGACTGATTTTAGACAAAAGCCCACAGGCAATACAAAAGAGAAAGGGCATTCTTTCCAATACAAATGAACTCAAAATAGATCATAGACCTAAATGTAAAACATGAAACTATTGAATTCTAGAAGATAATATATGAGAAAATCTAGGTGATCTATAGTCTTTCAATGAGCACTTAAAGGTAATACTAAAAGCATGATTGATGAAAGAAAAGACTGTTAAGTTGAACTTCACTATAATTAAAATCTAACATAAAGACACTGTTAGGAAATAAAAACACAAGTAACTGAGAGAAAATATTTACAAGACATATATTGATACAGGTCTTGCATCCAGTGCACCTTGGAGAAGGAGAAGGTGGGTGCAGTGCACATTCATCTCAAGGACCCGGGTTTATGTCCCAGGGTCAGGGAACAACCAAGATGAGCAACTAAATAAATAAAATGCTTCTTCCTCCTTTCTCTTCCTGTCTGCCTGCCTCTGCTCCCTTCATTCCTGGCTGCACTTTAAAACAAACAAACAAACAAAAGGCTTGTACCCAAAATATACAAAGAATTCTGAAAACTTAAAGTAAGAAAATAAACAACCGTATTAAAATAGGTAAAACAACTACACAGATAACTGGCCAAAGAAAATATACAGGTGGCAATAAAACCATGATGCCTGATAGTATATGGCATCAGAAAATTACTAATTAAAGCAACAATGAGATACCACTACGCACCTATTTGAATGGATAAAATTCAAAAACTAACACCACCAAATGTTAACAGATTGCAGAGCAATAGGAGTATTCAGTTCATGGCTAGCAAGAATGCAAAGCGGTATAGTCATCTTGATAGTGTTGGATAAAGCAACTATAACTAAACATAATCATACTACCGGATCTAGCAATCATGCTCCTCAGTACTTGACCCAAATGCACTGAAAATGTATGTCCACACAAAAAGCTGAATATGCATATAGCATCGTTGTTCATAATGAATGGACTGCAGCTACACACAACGATTTAGACACTGAACCTATATTCATAAACATAATTAAGCTTAAAGAATCCTGATAGAAAAAAAAGAATTATTCCACAGAGCTTAGGCATGCATGCTTAGGTGTAAAGATAAAAGCAAAAATAGGGCCATAATTACTATAAAAGTCAAGTTGGCAGTAAGCTTGGAGAAACAACGGGAGGAACAAGAAGGAGATTCAAGTTTGCAGTTGATGTTCTATTCCTTGACCTGGGGGCATGTGTGTGCATGCTCACATAGGTACTTAGCTTTGTTTTCAGGACCTTTCTGCATGCAGGTTATCCTTCACAAGAGCAATAAGGGCAGAGAGGATACTGAAAGCTGAAAGTGGGAAAACCACAAAGCTGAAAGTCCTCAAAATCACCAGCGATTGATTTACCCTTACCTTCCTTTTTACCAGAACATGATTCTGAGTTGGTCATGATTTTTACTCCACAGATGTTAAGTCAATAGCATTAGTCACTGTAATGCATTTGAAATTACTGCCCATAAACATACCTGTATGTCTCTTTGCCTAAATTTCAAGTCCTTAATTCGGAGAGCATTCCACACTTGGAAGCAACAGTGCAGATAACAGCAATCTAAAGCAAGTCGCTGTATGCATTATCTCTGTGATAGTGGACCTACCACAGCAGTTATAGACCCTCGTTTAAACTATGAAGGGAGGAGAATCATGTGGTTTTTAAGAAATAGCTCGTCCACATTTTTGTGCATGAATAAATGAATAATTATAGACAAATGAAATCATAGTTAATTCTTCTAAAAGTTACTACAATGCATTCTTATACATTTCTGTAAATGAATACTGCATGATCATTATTACCTCTAGTAGTTGTTTTGGGGGCCCAAAGAATAAAAGTCAGAAACCTAACCCCCTGATGAGACCATTAGATATATTTCCTTGATACCAGGGAAAGCAGCATCAGTATTCCATGTGTAAATAAGTTCAATTAACAACGAATTATAATTGCACAGGGAGATGAAAATTAGTTTAAACAAGTCGATTAAATCATAAACATTTCAGAAATAAGAGGAGGTGTTTGTAATCCAATTAGTGTGTTAATATACTAATAAATTTACCGATTTGAGTGGTATCTTAATTGTATAGTAGGGCACCAGAAGAGACCACCAGTCTATCGTAATTGTCATAAAGGGAGCTTTGGCTGCAGTCTGACTACGTAAGTTTGGAGAAAATTATCCATGTTAATGAAATCAAAATGCTTCTATCTAGAATCATAAATAAGGTTACTTGATGTTTTGGCTAATAAAAATGCATCCATGGGACAAGGAAAATGACTGAACACAGTGTTGTCTGCCAGACACTAATTACATTAAATTCCTAATGGGACAGAACGGAACATTTTATACTAGAACCAAAGCAAAAAGGCACTTCCATAGTTGAAACACTCAGGTCATCATGGGAATAAAATATTCCAGGGATAATTTTTTATTGCTACTTCAATTACCACAAATTAAGCTGATATTAATATACTTTTCTGCTGCTCAGCCTTAAGTGAAATCAGTTGCACTTCATGATGACTCAGGGGAATGAACCGATCTCCTATTTCTGCGTAATTACCTATAATTTATGGAGCACAGAGAGACCTGTGAACAGTTTAGTCAAGGTCACCTACGAAGGTGGAAACGCACTGTTCTCAATCATCATCTGTGATCTGGGCTAAGGTGGCCATCTCCTCAGCTGTCACAAGAGAAGAGACCCCTCCCCACTACAGGGGTCATTGGACCAAGTCCTCAGGTTAAGGGGCAGAATGGTCATGAGCTTTTTCTCCCTAAATGTGCATGTTAATAAGTATATGGCATCCTGATGAAAATGCTGAAATAGATAAATAATGGTTTTTAGTGCTAATTACTAGGTTTTAAATCAGTTGGAATGACTACAAGGAATTTTAACAACACACTCCGCATGCAACTCACTTCTCCAAATTTGGACTCAAGTCTCCTAATCCAGCAGACCTCTTAGCCCCGTTTCCAGATTGCTCCAAATTGGACAACTCTCTAGTTATTTTAAACATCACCAAAACCCACCAGACTAGCTGAATAAGGAGAAAAGAGAATCTGGGATTTGGGCGTGAGCACTGTGTCAAATTTCAATAAAATAATAGCATTTTGGAAATCAAAAGTTAAGAAACCAAGACAGAGAATGATCGCAGATGAATTCAACAAAGCAAGCACCTACTTTGAGATACTCTCTGTAATACCGTAAGGCTCTGATGAATTAAATTCTCCAAGTTAATTGTTTGGAAGATAGATTGTAAACAAAAAGCAAATATAAGTGATCAGTGAGTGGACAAAATAAGCCTAGAGGAGAAAAAAGGGAAGTAGAGGGAGGAGTAAAAGTTTATTTAGGTTCAAGTTAAAGGTTTATCTAATCAGAAATATTTGACCACAAGTAAAAGATTAAAAGACATGTGACTACTGGAAGGGAAATGCTGCAAGCTGAAGAATAGTGAGGCTGGGCTGTGACGTGGAGCTGTGCTTGGCATGTTGGAGGAAGGCTGAAGTTTACCAAGCATTACAGAAAATCTTAGGACAAGGTATCTGAGAGATCACAAAGGGCCAGATATCAAAGGGTGTTACAAGTTGTAACAACATTTCTTTTGTACAGAGAGATATACCTACGTCATTGGAATACACTGGAAGATGATGTGATCTGACAAGTTTTTAAGAATCTCTTTGCAGAGTTGCAAATGCACAATCGTGTATGAGCATAGGAGTGAGAAGAGTTAGGAAGGTATAACGATCTAAGTAATAAAGTATGATTGCTGAGTCAGAAAGATAGCAGTAGAGGAGTTACAAATGATGGAATTCTGTGTGTGTGTGTGTGTGTGTGTGTGTGTGTGTGTGTGTGTGTGTGTATTAAAGATAAAACCAACTGGGCTTCCTTTTGTACACTGCAACCTCTCTCTCAGGTAGGATAGGGGAACAATGCAAAACTTATAAACATATCAAAATGGACATAAACAATTGGCTGTCATAAATAATTAGAAGGATATATTTATTCTTTAATGAAATAAAGATAAGATGAATCAGGTTGGGATGGAGAGAAGCACCGGAAGTTAAACTGTAGACATGGTAAGACTGAGATGCCAATTTGTCATCCAAACAGAAATATTGAAAAAGCAGTTACATACATGAAGTGCGGCTGGAGATGCAAATTTAGCAATTATTGATTTTAAACGTTTATAGAGAAAAAGGTTGGAATAGATAATTCTGGAGAAATAGAGAAGGAACAAGATCCAAGGACTAAGGTGGAAGATGAGGCACTAACTACCAAAGGATATGGAGACGAATTACTGAATTTCTAAGAATAAGAGAGTAATACCAAATACAAATTTTATGTATGAAGTCAAGAAAGATGCAAAGTAAGATGAGATCATTGTATTTAGTCATGGGAAGATCAAGATGATTTTTGACAAGTATTTTCAGTGTTGGGTGTAAAAATCATTCTATGTCCTCAAGAATATAGAAGCAAGTAAACAGATAGCACCATGATCTTGCTGGAAATAAGATCAGGAAAATAGGGCAGACATTGAAGAGAAATGTGAAGTCAGGGAATTTTTTTTCAGATCAGAGAAATTCTAACATATATGCATGTTGATAAGAATACATCAGTGAAAAGGGAGAGAGAGAGAAATTGCTGGATTAGAACACAAGTACTGAGTATAAACTTAAAGAGAAACACAGAGAAAAAAGCAAGTAAGATTACATGAGTTTAGTTTCAAGTAGACTGGCAGATGTCAGAGTAGAGTTAGGCACAAGTTTTAAGTGTTTCCACTTTCTCACTGAAATAGGAAACAAATTTATCAAATGAGAATGAAGATGAGAAAGTATGGGTTGCAAGTTTGAAGAAAAAGAGATGAAAAGGCAACCAACAGCTAAGAGATGAAAAGAAAGAAAGAGTAGGAAAATGAAGTGGAATGACTCAATGGCATATAGGACCTCTTGAAAAATGAAGCCATGAATTTCAAGAACAACTATTCAACATAGCTTTTACTCCACTCATATTCAATATATAGGTCCATAAGCAGAATAACAAGAAAATTGGATTCAAGCACTACTCAGTGTTATCAGGTAAATGCAATGAAGGAGGAATATAGGAAGAAAGGCCAATGTAGGTGGTAGTATATGCAAGGAAATGTAAAACAATCTGTTAAAGAAAATCCAGTGACCAGAAATAACAAAAGGTAAGTCTATCAGTTTGCCAAGTAAGGAAAAGTCACTCTGGTGTGAACAGGGATATCTGTGAGTGTGATGTCTGAGGTTAGATATACCACATGGAGGAAGAAGTTATCTCCAAATAGGATGGGATTCTAAAAGGCACTTTTCTTATTAGAGATAAAAGTAATGAAAGCCTCTCTTTGGGTTGGTCATTATCTCAACATAACTGCTTATTTGTGGAGGAATTAAACAGGGTCTGATTATCAAGATGGGATATAGTCACTTCATGTCAAACTAACTTGAGGTTGAAGTCATCCAATTCTTAAGAGCAGGTGCAAGATGGGAGAAGACACAAGGACAATGTTCAAAACTTTATGTACCAGTGCAATATTGGAATTCATAAATATAGTTCATAACTGACCAGAGAACCCAAGCTTACTAAGGTGTGAGAAGGAGGAAGGATAATTACAGTGAAAATGTGGTATTACTGCAAAGCAAATGGAGTAAAAGAATAATCAGTGAGTATATTAGAGGGAACAGCCTGTGGAATAATAAGTGGCAGTTAAAAAAAATATTTGTGATTAAAATTATGGGAGGGGTGTAATTTTTGAGAATTTCAAAGGCTGGAATTCGATTTAGAGGACAAGATCCTTGGATGAGAAGGAACATGGAAGCCAAGGTGTTTGGAAGAATGATTAACATAAAAACTAAAATCAGTAGTGATGATAAGTAAGTATCAGAGAAAATGGAGGCGAAATTTTTCATAAGAGTTGGTGATGTTTCTGTCTGGAGAAGACTACAACAAAGAAAGGGTAGTAGGAAGTGCAGTCTGACCCATAAAATTTCAAGACTGACTATTTTAAGGACTATCTGGAGACATTCTGACAAAGACATCTAATTGACATGATAAACATAGACACAATGCTATTAGAAAGAGTAGAATGAAGTAGGGGGCTGTAGTTAATTGTGAATATGGCGTCAGATTACAGGATGTGCAGAGTCAGGTGGGAATGCAAGTTTAGGTCTAGAAAGATGAACTGGGCAATCCTATGCTTCTTGAAGAATATGAAGAATATAGAAATAGTTTCTAGATTATTCTGGTGGACTTCTAGTGAGACGGCAGAGAAGAAGCCATGAGTATGGAAGGAGTGAGAGAAAGAGACCTCTTACGAGGAACACATTGACCTGTGGATCTCCATTATGATGTCTTCCAGTTTTTCTCTTTGAGCTTTCTTCATTAACTATAGAAAAACAATTGTATGCTGTCTTAAGAGTTTCCCATAGTCCCTGGTAACTATCCTCTCTCTTAAGAAAATCTCTGCATTAGAGAGCTAATTCTGCTACAGAATCAGGTATCGCATACAGTCAGCAGAAGTCTGAATCATATGCTTTTATCGGAAGTCTTCAAATATGCATTTTCAAAAAAAATTTCATCTTATTTAAACCCTTAAATGTGCATTGAAGAAGTTGAAGAGTTTGACTCAAAATGAAGCGGTAACTTCAAGTCTTCTACCTTTCCCTTAATCTCTATTCAGTTAATTCTCAACCAAACTTTCTATTTTATTTCTGTCTCTTAAGCCTTGTTCCCAATTTATCACCTCCCCAAATTGTTTTCTTCTTCCACAGAAAGTTATCAAGCACATATTATGTGTTAGGTGCTACAGGAGAGACCAAGATGAGTAAGATGCAATTTCTGCCCTGAGCTCAGGGCCATAGGTGAGAAGCAAAGATGCAAACAAATCACATAACACTTGAAGAAATGTGGTGTTAACAGAGGACTGTTCAAAATAGTGTTGATTCCAGACTCCAGAATTCTCTTTAGAATGGTCAGAATTATTATTCCTCTTATTAATTTGTTGACCAGTTTCTAAGTCACTTTGGAAGAGAAGATGTTCCTCTTTCTTGTACTCAAAGTCTTTCTTAATTACCAAGATTTCAGAACTCCAACTGCTCAAACTTTCCAGGGATACTTGTCAGTAATTATCACTCATCCAGTCCCTTTATATATACAGAAAATAAAAAGATGAATAGAAATCAAAACAGAGGACTTTAACAAGAATCCTATTACATGTGGTAACTCATTTATTCCTTTACTCATTCATTTATTCTATTCCTTTATTCATTCATTTATTCAAATAAATACTGTAGTAGGTACTTACAAGGTGCTGCTTAGAGTCTAATAACAAATCAGGAGACAAGTCACATGGCTTATCATGGCCACTTGGGAAAAATAAAACCAAGGAGAAAGGCAATGGAGGTAGGATGAAGTTTCACCTAGATTCTTATCATTTATTGTAGAAGTATATGGCGGTATGGAAGTAGGCCAATGAGAATATCTTATTCCCAGTTGAATCTGGACATGAAGTATCATTGCAATAGAAGGTTCATTTCCAGCTTAAGTTTCTACTCAGGGAGAAATTTCCACTGTCTGATGTTGGGTTTCAAATAAAATCCTTTCACAACATCCTGGCCCCTTCATGGCACTGACAGTAGAGGATTCTAGGTTTCAGTTAGGAAGTAATGGGAGTCTTTACCGGACAGTTCCAATTGCATCTCTGTTACTATTCAGACCAAAGAAATGATCTCTCTGCTCTTGAATCCAATGAAAACCTTGCTGTTCTTAACCACTTTCATCCCTTAAAGACCTCATGACATGAAGATGGCTCCCTGTCTCTTGAAATACTCCGTGCTCTGATGGATAACTGCTGTACTGTTTAATTTCTTCAAAAACCATGGGTCTTTTAAAACCACAACGGGATACCAATGTACACATAATAGAATGACTAAAACTAAAAAATGAAGAGCACAGTTCAGTGTTGGTGAAGATGTGGGAAGGCTGCAACGCTGAGGCACTGTTGCGGAGGATGTAAAGCAAGGCAGTCACTTGCTAAGTTTGTCAGCTTCTTAGAAATACAACACACTTGCTCCACATGGCCTAGCAATTCTACATATAAGTTATTTTTCCAAAAAGAAATTTAAAAATGGACTTACAAAATGATTTATACATAGAAACTCACAGAAGTTGTACTTATATTAGCCAAGAAAAAGGTCATCATCATGGAAATGGAAAGCCACTCTTGGTATGTCCATGCAATGGAATACAACCCAGCAATCGGAAGAAATAAACTGCTACTACCTGGAACAAGGAGGAATCTCAGAAACACTGGGTTGAGGAAAAGTCACAAGAAACAAACCAGTATTATTCCATTTATATGAAATTCAGTAAGAGGCAAAAACGAATCTATGTGACAGGAAGTAAGTCAGTGGTTTCTGGGGATCAAGGATGAGGCTACCTAGCAAAGTACACGAGGAAATTCTTTGCAGCAACATATGATCAGCTCTGTGATGATAAATGTTTAACAGCCTGCTCTCTGAGAAAAAACACATGCATGCAGACATAAAGTTATTATATATATCTATGTATATTATATGCATATAGTATATGTATATAGTGTATGTTTGTAGACATATACATTTATTATAAACATTTACACCTAATGATAGAAAAATGTACAGAATAGTTTGTAATGAAACATGTAATACACTCTACTATAAATTCCACATAGCCAATTCTCAAATCATATTTTCACGGATTTCTCCTTAATTCTTACATGCCCGTGACCTATGATTTAATTCACCAAATTTTTCCAAATGAGTTGTAATCCAATTCTCTAATTACTTTCCCAATAAATGTTCATTACATCTATAGGTAACATCCTGTCAAACTTCTTCTCATACGCTTGTAAATTATATTGTTTCAGACTAGGCATGATGGAATCTAGTGAGAGTGATTTCTTTGTGAACCAGCTAATAGTTTTCAAACACAAGAAGAATATGTCCTTAAATGTCCTCAATGTTTGTGCTATTCATAAAATCACAGCTACAGACATGGCACTTTTGAACTTAATCTACATTAGCATTGCATCCTTCACTTATTTACACCTCGAACATCAACTAAAAAGTAAGTCAAGCCCTGATCGATAGTGTTTACCAAATCCCATGATACAAATACACTCACTAGGCCTGATTTCAACTTCAGAATATGTGACATCGCAGGACGTACAATATAGTGTATTTCCTCCATCAAAATGAAACTCATAAATAATCTCAGGATCACAACTAGTATTCGATTAATAAGTAACTAGGACATATTAAGTTTGAGTATATCTTTGTAAATATAATTTATTTAAACTGTAAGATCACCAGTATAATTTGAAATGCCTGTGTTTAAAAAACTGCATCTGAAAATCCTAATGATTAAATCAGAAAACACGAGCCAGATATGACTCTATGCTTGTTTTCTGCATTTTCCTTAGTGTGCTGAATATAAGGTGGCATGTATTTATCAAAATCATTGAGATGTTTACTAAACATGGCTGCCCTTTATTGTATGTAAATTACTTTAATAGAGAGGATTTGTAAGAATGAGTGGTGTCTTTTTGAGTTCTCTGTCAGGCCTTCTTTTCACTCCACTTGTACCCGGTTAAGCGACTTGTGTTTATCTTCCCAGATGTTGAGGCATTTTTACTTCCTGAACATAAAATAGTCCCTTTACCTTGAAACAGTCCTTTCTCTTCCTTTCCACTCATAATTTAGGTACTAGCTCATGCCTAGCATCCTTGGAGAAAGTTTCTCTGATTCTTGAGTTTGGGATTATCATACTTCACCAGTATAATCCCCTAGCTCTTACCACACCACAATATTTTCTAGGTAAATACTCTATCTTCTCTGCCAGATCAAATGCTCCCTTGGGCCAGGAACATTTTTATCACGTTTCCTATTACAACACTAACTCCTAGCAAGTTACCTGGAAAACAGAAGCTCATCAATGAACATTCATTAGATGAGTCCTAGTATTATTACAGACTATGGGGTTGTTAGGTATCATTAGTTCTGCTTGTCTCATGCCTATGAAATTTCAAGGCCTGTCATCTCAAATGGGATTCTTAGTTGCTTGATAGTTGAAGGCTTTGCTTTAAATGTATTTAAAAACCCACATAGCCACAGCATCAAAGATCAGTCAGTAAAAGCTTCGTCAATGGCATGCATGCCTAGTATTTAGACACACATTCCTAGCCCTTCTTCAAGCTGACATTGACAACATTATCAACAAAATATGGAACATGTTATGAACACTTTTCCTGAAATAGATTTTATCTGGGATTTTAGCCTATGTTCAAGTATTTTCCCTCCTCCCTTGTCCCTATAAACTCCCTTCTCCCTCTTTCCTCCCCTCACACAACCTCTGCCCTGCGCTTATGTGCTGGCAGTATCTTGAACACCTTTATCTACTGCAATAAATTTCCTTCTTACCATCTTCAGAGGACCAGTTCAGATACGACTTCATCCTGCTTTCTGTTCTTTGTTTTAAGGACAGTGCTCAATTTTCTTCTAGGAATAGCAGCAGGTACTAAAAATCAAAATTAAGTAGCAGACAATACCATATAAGGGTTTGCATGCTGGCAGGGGAGGGTAGCTGGTATTTACAGCAAGACTTTAACAATGTTAGTATGTGAAAGGGTACTGTATAAGACGAGACGTTTCCATCCAAGGGGGTGGGGCAGCGAGAAGAGAACACCCTCTGAGCACCGGAGGTAGGGGAATGAAAGAAGTCATTAATTATAGCTCCCTTCTCTGGATTGCTAAAATAAAATACCATGTCACACTCACGCCAGCATTTTCTGTGGCTAACCTCTGCCTAGCAGACCCATCACCTCATTTTATTCTCATGACAGCTCTGAATTGGACTGACAAAGACTACTGCAGTTGCGATTTCGTTGTTGGACTACAGACCTAGAAACACTAAGTCAGTCAACACCGCTGCAAGGCCTCAATCATTGGTAGGTGATATAAAATGAACTGGGGTCAAGGAGAAGGAATCTCTGTGTCACATGCATCCTAGGACAATACGAGACACACCACACATCGTGTGCAAACATTGTTGGGCTCTTTTATATTTGAATCAAGGACAACCTGTTTACCCAGTGCAGCAGCAGAAATGAAATCCATAGCATCTAATCCTCCACTGCATTTTCACACATCAGATCTCGATTTTTCTCTCTTGCCCTACATTTATTTGTTCATGTTTGAATGGAGTTTGGACATGTGTTTCTTTAGTGCAGGAAAACCTCTCAGGAACAAAGAGGAAGGAATGCCCTAATACCAGCTCCTGCCCAGATAGAATTCAACATCATTTACCCATCTTTTTTAGAAAAAAAAGTCTCTTTTTGGCATTTCTCAAGATAAGCAGGCCACAGATTCCCATCCTCGGCACAGCAAACAGGCAAGGCCAAGGTCCCACTGCCTGCTGATGTTTCTTGTGCTGTTTGCATGAAAGAAAAGCTTGAAATAAAATTTACTCTTTGCTCTCAGCAAGAACTAATACTTATCAAATGCCCTGGTCAAACACAATGAAATCATACTGTGTAAGGAAATTGCTTTTGTAATTGATTTACTAGTTTTCATAGAGGAAAAAGCATTTCAGTAGCATTTTCATTAAATTGCTTGTCTGCATCCACCAAAAATATCTAGTTTTCAGTTTTTAAAGACCCAATATCTTTGTCAATGGGATTTTTTTTAAAAGTCATAGGGGGGAAAAATACTAAATCTAATGGCACATTGTAAATAAAAGATCTGGACATGTGTTTCCTCCTGGAAAAGGGTAGAATTAGAGATTAGTGATAGGGAGGACAGTGCTTTTGTTTTTACTGTCTTAGGTTGGAAGACAGAAAAAGAAAGTGAGAAAGGAGTAGCCAACTCTGTTTATATTTAAAAATGCCTGTGCCCGCCCCTCTGAGTCTCAAAGGTGTCCAGAAAGCAAGATGCTCTGACCTCTGCTCCCCAGGACTCAAGGTCCATGAGCCTCAACAGCTCACACCAAGTTTTTTATCACGTAAAAGATTCTTGGTTCAAAGCGATCAAAGTCAGGAACTGCATCCAAGTTGCCAATTGGTGACATTACTTGACACAAAACCAAACCACTGTGCCTTTGGCTAAACGTCTACTTGTAGTCATTTTTCTATTAAACAGTCAGCACGCTAAGGACAGGGCTTGCGAGGGTACAGCTAGGTCCCCAGGGACAAGTGCAGCACTGTGGTTCACATGACTTCAGGAGGAACAGAACATTCCTTCACTTACTCAAATTCATTCCATGAATGAATTTTTCAGGTTCCTGTTGAATTCAGTCAGATGTCTTTGAATGGACATCAAAACAATCTCTTTCCCCATTAACCTTTCATGGTGGAAATGTTCCCAACTTCCCACTGGAGCTCTCGTTCTCAGAGCACATCAAAGGAAGAGAAACACTTGGGAGTGGGGCAGAAAAGGGAATAAGAAAGAAAAGCTAGAGCCAGCCTTCACTGTCACTCGGCACAATCAGCTCAAAAACTTGAACTCCGAATCAGACTCTTTGCTTAAACACACACACACGTGTGCGTATGTGTATATTTATTTGTGTGTATACATGTGTAGGGGTATGTATGTGCGTATGTATATGCATGTGTGTTTGTGTATGTGGGTATGTGTAGCATGTATAGATGTGTGGTGTCTGTATGTATGTATACTGCGTATTGCTTTTTCAATGACATGGTAATATACAGAGAGAATGCCAATGACTCTAGCATATACTGTACATTGAAAACTGGCTATATTTGATAGGCACTGCCAGAAATTAGACAAAAGAACGCCTTTTTAATTCTTTTAGACAAACTATTGAGTATTCCAGAAACTCGGGTGACAAGCAAACACAACTTGCGAGCATTTCATTTATCCAACAAATATTTATAGAGACTTCCATTTGTTGAGCACACTGCTAGGTCTGTGGACTGAAGAGTGAGCCTGCAACACACAGCAGGGTTTATTTTTTTTAAGGCTGCAGATAAATTTTACTCTATGATACATACATCATCTGCCCAGAAAGGGAAAAACATACACTTAAATATGCACATGTTTTGTTCAATTTCAAGGAAATTGTAGATTCTCCAAAGCCGATTCCCATTCTCAAGATACACAGACGGAGAATCCTATAAATTTCATTACCCTGTCTCCAAGCGGTAATCAAACGGGCCTCTGTATTGTGTGTTTTGACATTTAAATTAAATTCAGGTTATGTTCCAGACAGAAGCCTCATGATTAGAAGGCGTTCGAAGAGACTCACAAAGGCAGGGCACCGTAGCTGGTGGGCTCAGGCCCCTTTCAGTCTTTAAGAGCTTCCAGAAGTACCTCGTGGAAATGAACTATGTCATTTCTATAACTCTTCCTTAACTTGATTAACCAACTTAAAGAACTTTCCATTTCAAGCTTTTATACATTGAGAACGCCACTGCACTTTCAATATGCAGACACTAAGCCAAATCCAATGCAGAATCTCAAAGAAAAATCAAGCTAAAGGGCCGAATTCCACATAGAAAAGAGAATGCTACGTTGACATTTAAAATTGTAAGCAGCATGGCAATTCCCCAAAAAGAGAGAGAGACAGACTAGAAATTCCATATGACCTAATTAGCCTACTGCGCAGTATTTATCCTAAAAATGCAACACTAATTTGTAGAGGTATATGCGCCCTGTGTTCACAGAGTGGCAGGACCCCAACAAGAGCAGGCCTTAGGCCAGGGATCAAAGTTTGGACATCAGGACAGTGAAGTGTCCCTGGCGCCACCCAGCCAAACATCCGGATCAATAAGGAAAGCCAATGGATGAGTCTGACATGCTGGACGTGTCCCACATGCAGTGCGTGACCAGGACGGACCCTCTGCACACAGGAACAAAGCAACGGTGGAGGTTGAAGAAGTGCACCAGGAACTTCAAAGGACAACGCCGCCTTGCCCTGTCAGGGACTGAAACCTGGCCTGACAACCGACCCTCTCTCCATCCTCCTTCCTCACCATGTGGGCTTTTTCATTAAAAACCCAGGCGGCTGGCACAGCGGGACTGGGTCTGGACCTCCCTTGGTCGCCTCCATTCCTTTACCCTCTAATTAAATCTCTGCTTGCTCACTCGCCTGACTCTGTCATGGGTTCTTTGAGCGACCAGAAACCCCAGATACAGCATTACTTACACTAGCCAAGAGCTGGAAACAACCTAAGTGCCTAGCAACAGATGAGTGGATAAAAATGTGGCATATACACCAAGGGCTACTACTCAGCTATCAAAAAAGATGAGATCCTGCCATTTGCAGCAACATGGAAGGAACTGGAGAGAATTATGCTCAGTGAGATCAGCCAGAAGGAGAAAGATACTGCAGGACATGAGTCACAGGTAGCCAGCCTCTAGAGTAAAGTCAAGGATGCAAATGAAATGAATCAAACCAAAACAGACTTTAGTGATTCAAAGTAATTTACAGTTGCAGGAAGAGAAAGGGAAGGGAACACATAAATTGGGTAAAGGGGCTCCAACTGCATAGTGAAGGGAGAACTGAATGGTGGTGGTAAACTTATTACAGACAGATGTTGATTTACAACAACGCTCACCTTTAAACCTATCTAATATTATGGTGCAATTTTCCTTTGGCAAAATCAATTTTAAAAAATGTTTAAAGTTCAATAAACAAAAATAAATACTTGTTTGCATAAAAAACACTGTAGGGCAGATTTTTTTGGGGGGTTTTGTTGTTGTTTTTTTAATTATCCTGCTCTCTCTTGCTTTGAGTATTCTAATTCACAGATAACTAGAATCCATAATTGAATAATATGTAGATGTCATCTAGAGGTGCTAAACCAATTCCCCCACTTGGAATTGCCTGTCTAAATAAGAATGACACTAACTTCAGCATTTTCCCTCTGATTAGAGACACTATAGATTTGCAGTCGCCTCCATGTAATATAAATCAATAAAGAATAATTTTCCAGGCAGTAAATCAATTGTCAGTTCACAGACCCTAATACCCCGGTGCAGGATTTACTGAAAAAATGAATGGCAGCCTTGTTAGGAGATGTGCAGCTTTCTAGGGACATAATAGTATAAACCTAGACCTATTACATTCACTACAGTGAGGACTCTAGAAGGAGTAACTCTTGCCTTTCCATGGACTACACACTCAAATGCATTTTCTAATGACAGAATGAAAACAACAACAGCAAAAAAGGAAGAATCAGAAGACAGCATCTCTAGGGTGGGAGGGTATGTCAGTCTTGGAAACCATGACCTTTTTGCTGGGACTTTCCTTACTTGGTTGTGTTGGTTGGTTGTGAAAAATGAAAATTCTAAAGCTCTTCCCTCTAACAGGTAGTCAGATGGGGTGGCCATGTCCTTGTCACAAGGCCAGTCCAAACTGAGATGGACTATCAGTGTAAAACACAGGATTCAAAAGACTCAATACATAGCAAAAACCATGCACTAGCTCACTAATCACTGTATGTTAATAAGTTGACATGGTAATCATTTGTTTTCATCAGGTTAAATGAAATATAGTATTAAAATTAATTTCAACTATTTCCTTCTCTCTCTTTTTTTTTTGTAGCTACAAGAATATTTTAAAAAAGCAGCTACGTGGATCACATCATATCCCTATAGTACTGCACTGCTCTACACAGTAAGAGCATCAGGTGACCAAAAATGTCTATCATGGTGAGCCACGCAGAACCAGCCAATATTGAGAGAACCAGGCGTTAAGCAAGGGAATGACAAAATAAGGTCCACGTTTTAGGAAAGAACACTATGGGAGTCCTCTGAAGAAGTGGCAAGAAGAGCATAGTTGGATGATCCAATGCTAAATATTACTGAAAGTGCTTGAGACCTGCCGAAAGCCGCATAACCAGACTGCGGCAAATGAGACGGAGAGGAAAGAGGACACCACAAGGAACGTGACTGATGCCCTATAGATGTGTTCAGTTTGTGCCCAACCTTACCTTTGGTTCAAAATTACCTGCAGTCTCACTTTTTATTAGATGTCCAAGTGCTTCCATAGAGTCTGAGTCTAGAAAACAATAAATACTCACGAAATGAAAGGATGAATGAAATGATTAAACAGAGGAAATGATATAATGCAAGTAGACTACGAGTCAAATGCAAAACAGTATGTGGGCGGGGTGGGTACTACATGAAAATTGTCCCCTGAAGCAGAGTGGAGAGATTCAAATGCCAGACAATGAAGAAGTTCCTGGAAAAGGGTTGGAAAAGAGGAGGAGATTTTTAGGCCTCAAAGGAGTACGGAAGAATTTAAATGCACAGTAGTATTAGTTCATCCTCAATCAGGGGACAGTAAGTTGTAAAGAATTGTAGGGTATAGGCTCATGTGCGTACTTCTTTGACCAGGTAAGCTAAACCACCGTTGTTTCGTGTTGTCTGCTTCCTTTTTAAGGAAAGGTACAGGCAGGAACAGAAATGAGTAGGCAGGCAGGCAGAAAGAGAAGAGGAAGTCACATTTACCTATTTTTATTTAGTTGTTCGGTTTGTTTCCCTCACCTCCCCCAGCCCTCTCCTGGGTTGTAAACCCAGGTCCTTGGGATGCATGTGGACTCTATCACCAGCCAGAGGCACCAGACTTATCCACTAAACTACCAGGCTATGCCTAAGTCATTGTTTTCTTAATCTTGAATTTGTGTAATGAAGTCTGGGAATTAATCCAAAAATTCCAGTAGTCTATAATACCAATAATACAGCGAAAATCAAAGGAGGCAATCAACCATTCCAAAATCCCCAGAATGTCCTCTGACATATTTATCATGAAGGAGAAAAAATGCCTATTAACTTCAGTGCTTCTCAACCAGGGATGATTCAGCCCCCCAGGGGATGTTGGGCAAAGTCTAGAGAGGTTTTTTGCTTGTCACTACTAGGGAGTGCTACTGACATCTAGTGGGCAAAACCAGAAATGCTGCAAAACACCCACATACACAAGACATTTCGCAAAAACAAAGAATTACCCTGCACAAGACAGCTGCAGTGAAAGGTTATGAAACTTTTGATCTTGCTCACCTCTATATACCGTAAAACAAAAACACTACCTACAAAATACAATGAGGTAGGACAAGAAAAGACCAGAAATTTCAAAGAGTTAGAATGACAGGACCCAAGAGCCGATAGAAGTCTTAAGCTTAAAAAATAAAAGAAATAATGCCCAAATTCATCATTTGCTATCCCTGGTCCTCCTCTCTTCACTTCATTCATCAATATCACTTCAGAAGTTTTGCTACAATTTTAAGAAATCACCATCTCTAAGAAAAATGAGGAAAATAGTTCAAATTTATTTGGGAGAGCTATGCACATTTTATGCAGAGGAAGTAAAAATTGTACTTTATTCTATTATGAATAAAAAGAGTTGCCATAAATTTAGACTAGGTTCATTTCTTTATGCTTAATAAATCCTGCACACAAGCACCTGTAGAGAAAGGAGACAGAAAACATACCCATTAAAATATTTACCCTTCCTAGGAAACTAAAGTGGTAAAATATAGACTTAGTTACCTTATCAGATTTTCAGCTACGCATGAATTTGCAGCCCTACTATCCTTGGAAAATAAAGAACACATTCAATACAAAATTGAAGTCTACTACTGTAAAAACACTTCCCCATGGGCTGAAATTATAATCAAGTATTGTCTGTCACCATGAATTTTAATACATGAATAAGATATAAAATATGCTTTAAACATGTTTTTGATTTATCATAATTGCAACTCTTAGGAACTAATAGCCAGAAGCAGTTGACTTTTACCTTCAAAAATCCTCACTCAAATCTAGTTAAACTATTGTCCCAATCAGCCTAAGAGCTTCAATAGTAGGGTATTTAAAAGAATCATCATTTTTTTTAAAGAACTCTGCTATGACATCAATGTTTGACAGGTTACTTTCCTCAGGTAACCTATTTTTATTGTAACAGAATCTCTCAAAAACATACTTTAACAGGATTCTAGTGGTAATTGTTTCAGGGGCCCAAGGAGAGAAATCATCTATGTATTTGGGAAGGAGGAAGTGAGGGTGAGGCAGACTTTTTGGGGTATCTCTCCACATTAGTTTTCTGCAGCTGCTATAAACAAGCACCACAATCTGTACAACTGAAAACAACAGAAATGTACTCTCTTAGAGAGGCTAGAAGTCTGAACATGAGGTATCAGCAAGATTTGTTCTCTCCAGAGGCTTTCAGGAAAAATCTTCCCAGACCCTTATTCTACCTTCTGGTGTTGCCAGCAGTCCTTGTTACATCATGGCTTGTAGCAACATTAAACCCTAAAATCTGCCTCTACTTGATACAAACTTCTTGTGTCTCCAGCTTCTCTCTGAATCTATGCCTCTTTGTGTGTTTCCTCTGTTCTTCAATGGACATTGGTCATTGCATTTAGGGCCACTCTAATTGCAGGCTGATTTCATCTCTAGATCCTTAACTGCATTTCTAGATCTTTTCTTGCTCGTAACTGCAAAAACCCTATTTCAAAATACAGCAAAGTCTGAAGTTCTAAGTGGACACACATTTTCAGAGGACACTATTGAACCCTCTAATTCACCACGCCTATGTATGATCAAATAAATACATTATTTAAATAAAGGCCTGACTCATTCTTCTGTTGGCACTAGACCTGAAATTATGTATCAATAACGCTTCCCAAGGACCCACTGCCACGCCTATCAGAACTGACATCCATAGATGTCAATGAAAGAACCCATTGAAATAAAGTCTTGAAATAAGTAGTCAAAGTATCACTTTGAACTTTTTCAAAAGCCACCATGCCTTGGTGGCCTAGACTTTTAGCCCACCAGGCAAAGTGCACAAACATTGCAATGTCCCCAGTTTAAGACCTGAGACCCAAAATGAACTAAATAAAATTAAGTTTGCTCTCCTCTCTCTTCCTGCCCAGCTGCCTGCTCATTCTTGTCTACAGCTTTCTTTAAAAAAAAAAATAACTGGGAACATTAAATGATTCCATTTCTCAATATCTAGTCTTTTAAGACACTAAGATGAATTAACCATGAAATGATACAGTTGCAGTTTGATCCCAGCTCCTCCACTGAATAACTATTTGACCTCTGACAAATTACTCAACTTCCCTTAAAACCAGAAACTTTATTTGTAAAAGCAGAATAATGTGGTATTGATTTTTAATGATGAAATAAAAACCTATACGTGAATATACCTACCAGAGTAGATCCAGTGGTTTGCTAGATGACAAGTATGATTTGACCAGCACAACTGACTTGACATTTTAATGGAAATTTTGGACATTTTAAAGCAAAGATGGTGTTCTCCATTTTTTTTTTTAAAGAAAGGTGCAGGCAAGAAGGAATGAATAGTGGGCAGGCAGACAGAAAAGGAGGAAGAAGCATTTTATTTTCATTTAGTTGCACACACTGGTTGTTTCCCCCGCCAGGCCCGGGACTCGAACCCAGGGATATGTGACCTGTGTCCTTTGGAAGGGATTGACCCAACCACACTGCTCCATGAGGGCATGTCAGTGTTCTCCAATTTGCCATAGGCATCCCCCTCCACTGTCTTAAACTGGACTTATCTGTTCTGGTAAGCCTTTGAGTTTATTACTACAATGTGAACATATAACAAAATTCAAAAAGTGAGGACACTATCAGACGCTATTGATCCCAATACTGCCAGTCCAATTCAACAGGAATTCACTGTCTAGAAAAAAAGCTACTAGCATTTTTTTTAATATTTCCATTTTCTGAGACATTCTTCCTTTCATGTCTGTAAATTTTATTCTCAGATTTTAGTGCTTCATTTTAGGATTAAATAATTCTCATTCTGCCTCTATTGTCTGCCTTTCATTTCCATGAACACATCTATTGTGACTCCCCAGCACATGAGATCATTTCTATGACAGCATTCAAAGGCATGAGCATAAATTACAATTAGTATACATCATTGAACCAATTCATCTCACTGCTGTCAACAAATTTGCCCAAGGAAATTTTCAAGCCAGGAGATGATCCTAAGCTTATGAACAATCAGCCCTCTTTTACTTGTGAGATATAATGGGAAAACCCCAATTAATCACTTCGAGTATTTCTAGGAAAAAGGACAGAAATATAGCCTTGTGTGAATTTAACAAGTGTTCTCCTTTATCTACTTTTTAGGGGGCCCAAGGATATTAGAATCATATTCATGAGGAATTTTTCTTCATTGAAAAATAGTTTTTTAACCCATCTTAACATTCTGATTAATGCCCTTCATGGCAATATGATAGAGGAAGTATTCCTTCCCGTCTCCTGGGAAGGTCTAGAAGCACTAAAGGGCAAGCGTGACGCCTAGAGGCACATTAAAAATGTTAACTTGAACGAGTGACCAATGATCACTAGAAGATTCAACAGGGACTTTGAAATCAACCGTGGTATTCTCGGTATTTAGAATGCATGGGAAAGAAAAAACAATCACCTTGGAATGAACCTTCTCATGTGAAGGGTCTAATTGCAAAGCGGGCAGATGTCAATACAGTTAGCTCTCTGCAATGGCTACAGGAATTCTGTGGGGTCTGGAATGCTGACATACTTATCTTGCTAACAGCAAAACAAACCAGTCATCTAGTCCTTCATACACAGACTCTAGAAGCTAGCTCTCTTTAAAGATATGGCAATCAAAGCGCCCTATACATAGGCTGACCATACTGACACAACAACGGGACACTGGGAAGGCAAAAACAGGACAGGATTATGTGCTGGTGACTAAGGGGAGGGGAGAAGGTGGAACAATCCAGGAGGAGCAAAGCAGCCAGGCCAGCAACAAGTAAGTCCTATGCATCGTTATGCGATGCCTTTCAGCGATCCACAGTAATGACATGTGACCTGGCATGACTTCATACAAATGGCCAGGGCCAGGGTAAGGAATTTTGGTATCTCAGGCCAAAACCAAATTTGGTGCTCTTATAAACCCTCCTCTATACGTCCTGCCTAAAACATATGTGGCATTAACCATCTCAGTATCAGAAATGCCCAATAACTGGGCTAGTGCCAGAAATGCTCAAGAATCACAGTGACAGAGACAATTCCCATAGTGCCTGAGATTACCCCACAGGACCCAAAATAACCCCCAGAGTACTTACCTGCAACTGACACACCGTGGTGGCTCTGTTCTCGTTGAAGTAACAGGCACTAGGGATGGGTGGGAATCCTCTTTCCCTGGGGCTCCTATTCCCTCAGAGTGGGGCGGGAACGGCAGTAGCAGCTGTACCCCACTGCAGTCAGCCCCAGTGGGCTGTCTGTAACACGAGGCATAAGAGGCAGCTGCTTTGCGGCCCCCTCAACAGACTGGTCCTGGGGAAACTCAACTGCCCCTTTTGTCCTGCATTAAAGATGACCCTGGTTTATTAAAAATGAGACAAAATTGACATTTACAAAAAATGACAGGACAGTCAGGGAAATAAAAAAAAAATTGATGTTGTCCTATCTGAATTAGTACGGATGGAGGCTACCTATATGTGAGCTACTGGTGGCAGGAAAGACGAGGATGCTACTGCCAGAGATTTCCAAAACATGGCATACTTGTAAGTATTTCTTCTTCCTTCATTCTAACCCAATGCTTAACTTAACCAAATAACCCTTTGATTAATGAAATGGTTGTAGTCCATCTGCTTTAAGCAAATGTCAATGAAGTTTCTTGGATTATCCTAATGTATCCATTACAAATTTAGAAAACAGATTCTGGTAAACCAATCAATAACTACACCAAAACTATACATGCATTGTATACAAATACAGAAGAGGGAAAAATGAGATTAAAAAGCACTATTAATCAATTTCATCATCAGAAATAACAGGTAGCAAATTTAAGTTTTGCACAGTATCTGTCAGACAACCAAACATTTGATGATTATCAACCCAATAGGGCACAAATACTGTTCTGTTGAAGGCAGCATTCTCTACATTCTGTCTGCTGGGACATTTTATATTAAGTCAGCTCTAAGAATTTCTCTTACACAAGTGAATTGAATTTATACTCTCAAGACTTCTTGCCACCTATTATCATGTATTTTCCTCAAATATTTAAAATAGGAAAAATGGTTACCTAATAACCACATTTGATCTTTTGTAATAACTGAATTAAAAAACAGCCTTAAAATTCCTTATGTTTAAGAAATACAGTTCAGTAAAAACTAATTTGCCCAAGCTTGATATTTTATACATTTATTTAGTCTTTTAGACCAAGAGATCCTTATTAGGAATCAAATACATTCTGAGACTTGAGAAAAGAATATTGTCAGATATTTATTAACATGTAGTGAAATAAGTCAGATGGGAAAACAAAGACCATAGCATTTTGATTTCACTGTTACATAGTACATAAAGAAAGAAAACAAATGAGGTAAATGAAACAAAAATAAAGTTTAAGATCATAAAACTAAATTAATCATTAACAGAAGGCAAGGGGGAAGGAGTATGTGTAACTTGGGTAAAAAGTTTTGATAGCACAGTGAAGGATAAAATGGGACATTTAGTGATGAATGTATGTATTATATGCTGACTTTATTTGTAATGATGCACATTTGAAAATTATGCTATAATATAATGTAAGTTCAACAACAATGCTTTCACTAAAATAACTGGTAATGAAATTAAATATTATTCAACCATGAAAAATGAAATCTTGTCATTTGTGACAACATGAATGAAACTGAAGGACATAAATTAGTCAGACAGAAAAAGATAAATACAATAGAATCTCATTTATATATGGACTCTAAAAACAAAAAATGCTCCTAGATACAGAGAATAGAATGATGGTTGTCAGGGCTAGGAGAGGAGCAAAATGGGATCACCAGGTACGAACTTCCAGTTACAAAATAAATAAGCCAAGGAGATGATAAATATATAGCATTGGGACTATAACCAAAAATATGGTACTACGAATTTGCATGTTTCTCAGAAAAAGATGGTAAATAGACTTATTATAATGACCTTTCACAATGAATGCAACTGTTGAATTATACACCTGAAACTAATGTTGCATGTCAACTTATTTCAGTGAGAGAAGCTTAAAAATTAAAAGTAAAATAAGTAAGTCATGTATAACATGGTGACTACAGTTAATAAAAACACATTGAGTATTTGAAAATTGCTAGAAGACTGAATCTTAAAAGTTTTCATCACAAAACAAAAATGTAACTGTGTGGTGGAATTTAAATTATATTTATTACGGTAGTCATTTTGCAACATATATGAGTATTGAATTATCATGTGGTACACCAGAAATTAATGTGTTAACAGTACAAACACTATCGGTTACCTTTGAAGTAGACTTCAAGGATGAACATCATATTTATTTTTAACAATGGATGAAGAACCTGAGGCAGCATAATGTCTACAGAGTATACTCTTAAGAAGTGTGGATATGATAAGAAAATATCAGTGCTTAGGGATAACAGCAGAGTATTTTTGTGTTAATTTGAAGGGTGGAAGCACTGCGTACATTTTAAATACAAGAAATACACAAATAATCAGAATCCAAGATGAAAAAATCGAATGGGCAAATTGAATATCCAAATATTGAGCTTTTTTAAGCTCATCGCTTTAGACCTGCTCTATCCAATACAGTAGCCACCAACTACATGAGGTTATTCAAATTTAAAATTTAAATGAAATTAATTAAAATTTAAAGTAAGTTAAAAATTCAGCTCCTCATTCACAATTTCATTTCAAGTACTCCATAGTCACATGTGACTATCATGTTGGAAAATGCAGATTTAAAATATTTCCCTGATTCCAGAAATTTCTGTTGGCTAGTACTGCTCAAGACCATAGCCTTTGAAAGCAAATAAATTAACTACTAGTTTTCCTGAATTGCGTCCATATTATAATGAGTAATAAATGTATGCTCTTTAGTTCTCTTCTACCAAGTAAACACAAATGCATGTGTACGCATGTGCACACAATACACCAACTTTTACCACTGAAGACATACATCAGAAACAGAATTCAACATGCACGAGCTATAAACATTGATTGTAAATCCTTAGAAGTGCTACATAACTGGTAAGCATCTTATTTTTAGTTGTTTTCCTTGACATCAACACATGAAGCATTTCAATAAACACAATTCACAGATGGATTTCACAGATGGGCAGACTGAGGCCTAATGTGAGGAAGGGTTATGAGGTATGTCAGCCGCTTCTCAGCAGCAAGAGCTCAGTCTGCTCCCTCCCCAGTTACTGCCAGAGACAGCATTTCCTTTGATCTCTCTGACAGGTGTCAAAAACCTGTCCCACTGGCTCTGTCAAATGCTGCCTGAGAAGTCAACCATGTGCCAGATACTTCCTATTAGATGTGTACTATGTATGTAAGTGGCTATTTCCTTTGACACAATTATCCGCCCTACTATTATGACATACAAGTGCACTTGTACATCCAGTTTTACAATGCTTTTCTGTCAAGAAGCCACAAAAAAATTCTACAAAAAAAGCTTTTTCTCATGTCCTCTCATTATTCACTACAAATGGCCTTACTTATTTTTATGCTTCATGTTCTTAATAAAGTCACATTCATAAAGATATCCAGAGTGAACTCCAGCAAAATAAAACCAATACATAGACATATATATGAATAACAAAAAGGGTGCATTTTGAAGAGATAAGGATAGGATGAGAGACATGACATTAAAACTAAGAAGAATTCCACTTTTTCAACTTTCCACAGTGAAAGACTGGAATTTTCCGGTGTAATATAAGACTTCCAGGGAAGTTCTATCACTTTAGAAGCTTGGGAGGATAAAAATCAACAGTACTCAACAAACCTGAATTATACTCCTTGCTAATTTTTTAGACTTTCTCCTCTTGCTGATGTTATGGGCATGACAACCTCCAGTCTCCACGATTCACAGGATTATCTGATTGATCAAAACAGATCCCACCGTCATATGATTCTCAAGATTGTTCTCCTAAAGTTATGCACTTGACAAGTTCTTTCTTCATTTAAAAAAAAAAAAAAAACCACGAAATTCAACATCCATCAAGAAGCTTTCATTTTAGTCAATGGGTTTGGCAAATTGATTTTCATCTCTCTCCCTTACTTCCTATAATTTCCATTGAGATCACTGCAGAAGTATTTCCACAAAGAGGTTTTTTCTTGGCCATCCATGAATCAACAACTGTTACTCACTCATTATTAAATCATCGTAATTGTGATCATAGCACTTACTACTAATTTACCACTTAAAACTGGAAGTTATCTTTATGTGGTTTATACTATGTGTAATGTTTCCTTTCTTAATAGAATTTGAGATTCATGAGAGAAAGGATTTGTCTGTTTTGGTTACCATACTGTGTCTGGCACATTATAGGCGGTCTAATATTTATTGAATAAAATCTAATTGATCACTACACCTAAAATTCAGTGCACAGTAAATTCAGGAAATAGAGGCACACATTAAATAATACCAAGAGGAAACAAGAAAGCAAATGAAGAATGCATGAGATTAATAACTGAATTGAACTCTTCAAAAACTCATCATGATGGAAAAAACAAGGTGGAGGGACAATTCTAGATTAAAAGAGACCAAAGAAACAAAACAGCTAACTAATTTTCATGGGTCATACTGGATCCTCATATGTGGGGGAAGGATACTAGAAAAGAGACAAATTTAAGAAAAAGGCAGAATATTGCAAAGGATTTATATAGCCAATCATTTTTAGATTTGTTAATTTCATAGGCATGAAAATGAAATTGCAATTCAGAAAAATTTCCTTATCCTTAATGAATTATTAATGGTTTAAACTTTTTCATATCTGGAACCTAAATTTTCAAATGAATAACAAAACAAACATATGTACAGATGGAAAGGAAGAAGGATAGTATCTATGGAAAATCTTACATGACTTATATAGGTATTTATTTGTAATTGTCTTTTAGGTTTTGGTACATTTTACAATGAAAATTTTCAAAATTGGGAAAACAGCATTGAAATAACTAGCTAGATGAAAAGTAGCAAATTTTAATTGATCTTAGTCTAATAATGAATACTGATTACCCACTCTTCTTATTTTTTATTATAAGAACCGTTTATTTAATAATCTAAGACCTGTTTGTTGTCTGTTATTCAGTTGTATGTGCTTTGTAGACTAAAAGCCCAGGTACAGGGATCATGATAATAAATCAGTTACAAGGCCCACACTAGAGTGCCAAATACAGAAAGATGAATACTATTTTTTCTCACTAGAATATAAGCCGTAAGAAAAGCAAGAGCTGACTACTTACTCACACTGCGGTATCATTGTTAGGTAACAATTAGACATCAGTGGAGAGCAGGAAGGGAAGGGAAGGGAAGGGGCAGGAAGGGATTATAAGGAAAGGTAAGGAAGGATTCCAGAAGTCCACCAACCAGCTTAAAGGCCAGGGGACCTCCTACCAGTTTGAAAGGCAACTACTAATTACTTAAAACCTTTGTTCCACTCTGGAATGCCACAGGATGAAAATAAGGGTAGAGAATATCCCATAAAAACCCTAGTCACCAGGCTCCAGGTGCCTGCCTCCCTTCTCAGAATGCCCTTCCCTTACTCTCTTGAGTGTACTTTCACTTTCACTTCAATAAGCCTCACTTACTTGCCGCTAACTGTGCTATTTTCTTTGTTCCCCAGCAGGTGGGCCTGACAAAAATCTTCTCTCAGGCTCATAAGAACCCTGGATGGAGACCCCAAACCCTCTCGGTAACATCAGTGCCTAAAAGGAATGCCTAGAACTTATTAGATATTCAGTATTTGTTGACTGAATTAATGAATTGGATTCCTATAGAAACTGGTTCTCCTATCAGCATCCCCTGGAGCATTTGCAAATGCACAGATTGCTAGACCTCACCTCCAGAATTTCTGACTCAGTGTTGGTTGTTGGGGTGCACAGAAAGAACGTTAATGAGCAATTCTGTAATGATAATGGTACCGGCCTGGGAATCATGGTTTGAGAACCAGCACTATAGGAAATATCTCTTATAACGTTCCCCGTACTCCAGATAGCTGCTGTTTCAGAAAGCAGCACAGTATTGAATAGTCCTTTAGCATGATATACTTAATGTACCTCATTGTTTATTTGACAAATAATCTTCTTAGAATATTACAGAAACATTTAAGCTAGAGTTTAGATTACTCAAAATTCAGACACTTTCTTTCAATCAAGCCAAATATTTACCATGGGTATTCTTCCCGCTGCCACAGGAAGCTAGAATTCCATATTAGCAGCTCAGCATACAGCTCCTCCAGCTCCTCTGTGTGTGTGCATTTGGAAGAAGGCTGGGAAAATATACACTATCTCTTTGCAGCACAACTGCTCCATGAAGCATGTCTGCCCCCAGAGAAATCAGGTGCGTCATGCACTGCAGAAATTTATGTTAAAGAAAGTCTGTTTATGAGGAAAATGTGTAACCCAAATTTATCTCCCAGTGACAACTTCAGAATCTGAAATTTTCCAACTTCTCCCCCTTGTGAGTTGCCTGAAATTGCTGTTTTTCAAGTCAAGAACACCTGTTCAGTGTTTTTCTCCTCGCCCTCCCAGGTAAATGGAGCCGCTAGGAAAACAGCATCTGAAGGTTTTAATGAATAAGAAACACAAAGTATTGACAGATTTCAGCACATTATACAACCCTTACCCTGTCCCCCTAATGAGGTAAGATCAAAAAGGAAGAACACAGTTGTGATATTGGACTCTGGAGTTTGTTTTTAAACTGCTGCAAATGAGCTCAGATGGAGTACCGTGCTACTGGGTACAGTCATAAGCAATTTGCACATTGCTGTGAAATAACAGATACAGACATGACTCTGGTAAGTGAAAAACTAAAGGTTTGATGTTGAGCTTCAGGCACCCTTCCAAATAACTTTCCATCTTAACTACATGGCACTCTAGCAATCAAAATTTCACTTGTGCCAGCCTTTACTACAGGGTCAGAATGAACTATAAAGCAAAACAGAACAATAACTAAAGCAAAACCAACAGCAGTACAGGGAGATGGTTCAAGATTGTGATGGAGGAAGTTGCAAGACACACCTTCTTCCCATGGACGCACCACACATGCAACCTGAAATCATTCTCGCTGAACTGTGAAACAAGCTCAAGAGTTCGTCCACAATGAGGGGTAAAAGGACCACACAAAACAGGTAGGAGAGTCAGAGAGGCAGAGATAAATTTTCATCAAAAAACTCCACTGGATCCAGAAGCCCACAAGCAAGAGGTATCTTACAAACAGGGCATCTCCCTGAGGACCGAGGGGTTCATGGCCCATGCAGGGCTTGAGACAGGATCCTCAAAAATCTAGGTTTGATAAATCAAGAGGGCTTGTGATAAAAGACTTAAGAGATGATGGGACACTGAGAAAGTGCACAGACTCACTCACCCTGGCACCAGTATAAAAAGAGCAATATGAAATGCACCTAAACATACATGAAGGTGACTAAATCATCTGGAAGACGGAAGCAGGCAGGAATGAAGGCAGTGAGGCAGCAGGCAGAAAGAATGAGGGAGGAGGAGGAAGTATTGTATTTAGTTAGTTGTTCATTTTAGTGTCACCCTAGCTCCAAGCCTTGAACCCAGCTCTTAAGCAGTATGTGGATTCCTCCCCAGGCACAGGTGGCTTAACACCTCAGCCACCAGGGTACATCACAACACCTAACCTTAAAGCATCTGCCAGGGGTCATATGTCTGTTGGAAATTTCTCCTGGGATGCAGGCACTGGGGAGAGCCATTTTTCACTTTCATCCTACCTTGCTGGAGCTGGAGTTAACAGGTACCATCTTAGGTCACCCCCATTATCTTCTGGAGTCAGTGGACTTATCAGACCCTGTGATGCCAATCACACTAAAGCAACCAGGTTCTACCTTCCCAGCTGTGTAAGTCCACTGTGGCACCACTCAATGACCCCAGTGTGCAGGGCGGCATAAGTGCTGGAGAGACTCTAAAAGAACATACTTCCCATGGATGCTGTTCATCCACTAGCTTTTAGCCTCTCTATAGCTCGTTGATACCTCCCAGGGATCAAGCTTCTACGCTCATCAAGAACTCCAATTTGTGCAACTATGCATAAGGGGACCCCTCCATAAGGCCAAATCTGGAATTCAATAGGATTTAACAATGCAGTCCCATAGGACCATGCATATAGGTATACTTTAAAAGCTGATACCTAGGGACTGGCCACTTATCAACCTAAAACTAGGTACCAGAAACAGATCTCTCCTCCTGGAACACAGACAGGCTTTGGCACACTCTCAACAACAGGGATTTATCAAGAATAAACCATGTTTCCTAGACAATAATAATGTTTGAAATATAACCAGGAAATATGGCAAAGATGAACAGTAAGTTTGGACATATATACAAGGTCATTTTCTCAGAACTGGGAGAAGCAACTGTTTCACCTAATACAAACACAAAGAGTCAAGGAAAATAAAGAAATGGAGGAATATGTTCCCAAAAGAAGAAAGATACACTCTTAGAAAAAGACCTTAACCAAATGGAGATAAGCAAATATTGGATACAGATTTCTAAGTAATCATAAAGATGCTCACCAAACTCAAAAGTAGGCTGGATTGAGAAGAATGGATTAACAAAGTGAGATTTCAATAATGAGATAGACAATATAAGAAAGTGCAAATAAAAATCACAGAGTTGAAGAATACGATAGCTGAATTAAAAGATACAAAAGAGGGAATCAACAGCAGAATTGATGGAGCAGAATAATGGCTGAGCAAGCTCAAAAACAGGGCAGTGGAGTACATCAAATGGAATAACCTTTGCATTATAGGGGTGCCAGAAGAGAAGAGAGAAAGGGATAGAAAACTTAGTCAAAGAAATAATGGCTGCAAACTTCTAATCTGGGGAAGGAAACTATATCCAGGTATAAGAAGCACAAAAATTTCCAAACAAGAGGAATCCAAAGAAACCCATATCATTTGATATGATTAACTAAGTGTCAACATGTAAAGGCAAAAAATCTTAAAAGCAGTAAGAGAAAAACAACATGTTAAAGAGAATCCTTCTAAAACTAGTAGAAGATTATTCATTTGAAGCTTTGTAGACCTACAATGGGCAGCATAATATATTCAAAGTACTAAACCAAAAACATTTCCAACCAAGAATACTCCACCTGGCAAGGTTATTATTCCGATTTGTAAAAGAGATCAAGTGTTTTCCAGGTAAACACTAACAAAATTCATCAATACTAAACTAGCATTCCTTCTTGGTCTTTTGGCTAAGATCAAGTGTAACACGAAAGCAGCAGAGTAAGATATATTAAAGGATTTTCTTAAAGCTGAAAATAAATGGCACTAAATGAAAACAAGAAAACATAAAAGAAAAAAAGAAGAAAGCCCTCACAGGTCAGGTTAAATATAAAGATAGCGAATTAATCAGTTACAAAGCTAGTACATAGCTAATCAACAAAAAACTAATATTAAATAAAACTACAATAATTATTAAGGAATACATTTAAAAAGATGAAAAAATGTGAAATCAAAAATATAAAAGGGGGTGAAGAAAAATGAAGAATCTTAGAATGAATTAGAGATTAAGGTGCAACTGACTTCAAATAGAACATTATGCATAGGGTGTTATGTGTGAATCTATGGTAATCACAGAGAAAAAACATAAAAGAAAATGACAATGCAAACTAAATATAAACACTGACGAAAGCTATCAAAAAACAAGAGAGCAAGAAGACAGTAACAGAGAGGAACTTTACCAACAGCCAGAAAACAACGAACAAAATGGCAATAAAAGCATACCTATCAGTAATTATTTCCAATGTAAATGAAAAGGAAAACTTCATGATGACTATGTGGAATGAGAAATCAGTAAAGACTTCAGGGTAATATAACATTTATTCATCCAGTACAGATAAAAAGTGACTATTTCGTGCAAGTCATTGACAGGTATGAATACTTGATAGGGAAAATGGTCACCACACCTTTGTGGCTCTTAGTCAAGTCACAGACACAAGTAAGTGAACTGATAAGTGGATTTGTCATTACAAGACAAGAAAAGGACAGTGAAATAAGTGAAAAGTCTTTCATTCTACCACCATTAGCTGTGTACCTCCACAAAGTCAGGTCCCTTGGATTCAAAGATGGGTGGAATTTTGAGAACCAGATAAGAAAATAATGGGGAAAGAAGGGAGAATGGCAGTCTCTGGAGGATGAATAATATGAGAAAATACACAGAATAGGAAAACTACGCCATGTCAGCTATGTCAACAGTGTTGTACAATAAGAAATACAATTTTATATTCCACATTAAACTACTGCTGTGTTCATCATCATTACAATCAATGTTAACCTAGTCCATTTAGATCATGGGTTCTGGAAAGTGTTCTTTATTCAACAAAGTTTTAATTTAGAATATAAAAAAGAAAATTAGAGGTGAGCATCAAAAGGGAGCGAAATCTGAGAAGGGTTTGAACTCCAGACAAGAGATTATAGGCTTTAATCTCTATTATAGAGGTCTATAAACTGGGACTTACAAAATAATTAATCCACTGATGGTAAGAAGAGTATTTGATCTATTTACATTTCTTACCTAAAATTTGTAATACAAGAGCAGCATGATTTTCTTACTTGACCCCCTCTATGTTGTATGAATAGATCTCAATTTTGCAGTGCTGCTATAATGTCTATAAGATGTTACAGATGTGGATAATTTATCCAGTAGAGTTCATATAGTACTTTTTAATAAGATGAAGCCTCATCAGGAATATCTTATGTCATGAGCATTTGTTGGTTATCTCATTTCCAGAGAGTATTTGAAAGACAGCAGAGTTGTCAAACTAAAGGTGAATTATTTTTCTTTTAGAGATGTAAATATCGAATTTGCAGGCCTTTTTAATAATGATAATGGATGTAAAATATCAAACATGGCTTATCTGCTCCTTCAAGTCATTTGTCAATAGCATAAAAATACTTGATTAATTTATAAGATCATGAAATAATTAATGCTAAAGAAGGTAAAAATGCACAGCTCAAATTTCAACAAAAAACACTTTCAAACAACTGACAAAGCAGATGAAATCATAAATATGACAGTGCAGTCACCAATTTATTCTTTCATATGTATAGCATAAGACAGCATTTTTAGCTATAACATCTATGAAAAGGATCAAAATAATCTGAATACAGTCCAAGATACTTAATATAGTAACTCAAAATGGTAAATCAAAAATTTATAAAATAATGTTTCATTTCATCACCTTTCAATCAAGGATAATAATATTTTTGCAGAGCAAGAAAATTCTGCACAAGCAATTTTCAAAATATCTTACATTTCTGTTTATACCATGTTTTGTACCTAATTTAAAGTTGTTCTATGCTTATTCATTTTTAAAATATTAGTACAATGGTATATGAAAAAAATTTTAATTTAAGAAAAACATATGAATGTGAACACAATGAGATACTGAGAGGCTACATAGTCAAAAGAGCTGGGTAAGATTTCACATGTTACACCAGACTTCATGGAGATTAGTCTGCCAGAAGAGATTAGGATGTCTGCAGAGATGAGAAACCAAAGGCAGAGAGGACAGCCAAAGGCTCTTGCAATGATCCTAGTAAGTGGATTTGAAATAAAAAGAGCCAATTACTATTAAAGAAGGAATGGATTTGGTAGATACTTTGGTAGGCAGAACAGTGTCCCAGTCCACTCTCCAAAATACCCAGGTCTTAATTCCTGGAAACTCTGAATGCATTGTTTCCAATGGCCAGATGGAATCCAGGCTGCTTATCAGACAACCTTAAAATAAAGAGCTTAACCTCTGTTTTCTTGTACCTGGCACAATCACAAAAGTCTTTAAATGTGGGGCAGTGAGGCAGAAGAGCCTGCAGGAGAAGAGGCAACGTGTAAAAGAATCCTACAGGGGATCACAGAAGGGGCAATGTGCCAAGGAAAGCAAGCCATCTCCAGCACATGGAAAGGCAAGGAAACAGATTTTCCTTTAGAGCTTCAAGGAGCCTGGCACTGACAACATCCTGATTTCATCCCAGCGAAATCAATTCTGCACTACTGACCTTGGGAAACAGAGGATAATAAATTTGCCTAACTTGAAATAAAAAAATGTGCAGTATTTTGTTACAGCAGCAACAGAAAATAACAGATCCTCTTCAGTTTATGCTGTCCCCCAAAAATCATGAACTGAAAATATCCTAAGTCAAGATGCATTTAACACACCCAAGCTAACAGCATCAGAGCTTAGTCTGGTCCACTTTAAACATGTTCAGAACACTATTAGCCTACTATTGGGCAAAATCATGTAACACAAAGCCTCTTTTATGATAAATTGCTGATTATCTCAGGTAATTTATTGAACAATGTATAAAAGTGAAAAAAAGAACGACCGTTTGGGCTTTATAAGTTGAGTCCCAGTAAGTCAGGGATCATTTTGGTAGGTGTTACAGAAGAAACAATTAGTCATTACAGGGGAGACCAAAATGTTGACAATGACTTGGAACTCAGGAAACTTTGAGGATAAAATTACCAGTTACAGAATTAAGGGAAAAGGAGGGGAAAAAAATAGGGGACATATGCTAAAAATACTATAAAATCACCTAGGGTTCTAATTATATATTAAACTCAATACCTATTAATCAGTTTTAACAAAGAAATTGCCTACTGCTTCTGTGAAATTTCAGAACCGATATCATGTTAAAGTTTTACAACAAAATACTAAATTTAAAATTGGTAAAGGTGCTCAACAAACAAAAATATCATCTGTTTGACCAGCGATCAAAAGTTATCCTATAAAGAATTCTCATTTCGGCATCAAGACTAAGAACATAACACCAACCTCTTTGCACTGTTCTTGTCTTTGCTGTGAAATCCTGACTTGAGTGGATTGTATTCCTATAAATAACAAAGTGCTTCTGGCAGCTAAATTTGATACACTCATATCACGATAGTGTTTTGGAACAAAAACAAGAAGTTGTTACGGGGGATAAATGGATTACTCTAGTACATGCACATGAGATGCCTCTTTTCTGCTTTCATGGCATGTCCTCTGCACCTCTTCACTGAACTGCTTGGCTGGTGGGAGGACCAGTAAAGACGGATGCTGTTATCACCCAATACCAAGTGCCACTTTGAGTTAAATAACAGGGCAACCCAAAGGGTTTTGAGTTGCTGACAGAGCACTGGCTGTTGAATGAATATAGGTTTGAGGAGAGAACTGAAGTGAACAGTCACTTTTATAGTGTGAACTCTTCATTTTACTCTTGGCTAGAAAATCTGGGTGCGTTCAACGCGAAAATCCTCCATATGCTAGATGTGAGCAAGACACTACAGAAGCATTGAAAAGTGTATAAACCCTTTGACCTTGCAATCCTGCTTCTAGTACCTAGAATAAAGAGGAAACATATGCGTGTGTAGCAGAGTAATTTCCACCAGTGCTCACTGGATTTGGTCTTTCTCTATTTCCCCATCTGACTCCTCGTCTCAAGCAGATGGCCGGACAGTGGTTTGATGATCAATTCAGATGTTTTTCAAGGCAAAAAAAAATTTTTTTCAAACCCAGGTTTAGAGTTCTCTCTATTGATGACAGATTCAGAGAGGGTCTCCTTTTAGATGTGGGAAGGGATGGAGAGGACAAAATTAAAGGTGAAGAAGGCATGGCCTGGTAGCCTAGCGGCCTAGTACACCCTGGGCACAGTCCGCATGAATCCCAGTCCTCAGTTCAAGAACCCGGGACCAGGGGGAACGACCAATGGAAACAAGTAAATAAAGTGCTTCTTCCTCCTCTCTCTGCCTGCTTGTCTACTTCCCTTCATTCCTGCCTGCACCTTTCCTTTAAAAAAAAAAAAAATTAAAGGACAAGAAGACTCTCAGATTCAAGTGAGGAGGGAAGGGCTGTAAGTCTCTGTTCCCTTTCTATTCATCTATTCAAGGAAGACTTAACCCAACCAACAACTCGAGCTACAATTCAGCTCCCATCCTGTCACTGACTGAGTGTTAACCTTAGTTAAACCCCACTGCAGATGCTGTGGATAAGGTCTGAACTGACAGACAACCCCTGTCCTCATCAGCTTAAATCCTCATGGAAGAGAAAGTAAAGTAACTCATTCTGTCCTCCCAATGATATAACCCAAAACCTGGGAAAAAGTAAATAAAACACTCAACACAGATGCTGGAGTTAGTCACATACTTTCAGTCAGCTAATTTCACTGTGCTCTCCCATTAAAGAAAACCATACACATAACATGGAGAGAAAGAGATGATCCAGGAGGAGAACTTCTAGATGTGAAAACATAGCCTCTGAAAGGAAAATCCATTCCAAGTCTTCATAGCAGGTTGCTCTCTGATGAGTATCAGGGAACTTGAAAACACGGCAATAAAATGCATCAAAATAAAGTACACAGAGACAAAAAGCTACAGGAAATGCTAGGAAAATACCAAGTAGAAGAATGGCAGCAGGGACAGAAAACATCTTTGAAGAAATAATGGCGAACATTTTGCCAAAGTTGATGAAAATGTTTGACCCATAGACCCAAAAAGATCAATAAAACTCAAGCAGGATAAATACAAAGTACACCACATATAAAGATAAAAATCAAATTGCTAAAAAGAAAAATTAAAAAGTGATAAAAGCACCTGGAGAAAAATAAAGACCTCTCATGATGAACTGTGCAAACAAAAATAGACGAGAATGACATCTTACAGAAAAAGGAGGATGTCACCATTTGGCAAATCCCTAATAATAAATCTAGACAGTAATAACTAGTTTGTTAACCTCACAAAACAGGCAAATAAGCTACCTCCTGATGGATGTACAAAAACCACTAATATGTATTTTACCAAAGAATAAAATAAGAAACTGAATCAAATCAAAACTCTAGATGCAAAGTAAATATAAAAGAAACATAAAGGGAAAGTTGAAATGAAGTCCAATTACATGGTGACAATCAGCAAAATCAAGAATGAGAGAAACACAGCAGAACATAAAATATATTTCCTTCACCAAATACATTTCAAGCAAATAAACAGAAGACATTTGGTGATATAACCAGATCAGGTGTGGCTTTTATTTGCATTCCAGTGTTAACAGATTAACTAATTTTAAAAAGTATACTAACTAGTCACTTAGTTATTAAGGAATCAGCTCCATACTAAAATATGTATGACATGTGCAAATGTGATTGGGGAAGAAGAGTGAGTATAGTTTATATGAAACCGCAAAGGACTCTAGTGATGTTTATTTGGGTAAAAGGTACATAGAGGTTCAATGCTCTCTACTTTTTTGATTTACAAATGTCCAAAATTAAAAAAAAAAGTCTTAAGACAATGAAATTTAAAAGCATTGTTTTGCAAATATCTAAGCCCATGGAGTAACATTCACAGTTGGTATAGGTGCAAACTTCCTATCTGTAGTATTATAGAAATGAAAAGGGAATAAGAAAAGCATTTATGCAAAATAGCCCATTAAGTTTTAAATGGATAAAGATTTGTGGATGCATATAAGTGAGAGAAAAAAAAAATGCCCAAAGTTAACTTGTAAAATTATTTCCCAGCATAAGATGCGGAATGATGTTAGTTTCACGAAAATTTTGTTTTCAAACCTTCTACATAATTATTACCATCAGAAAAATTATTTAAAACAGAGACCAAAACAAATGCATCCAAAAAGAAACCCCTCTTGTAGAATTTTAAGTCTGCCCTTGAATCTAGATTCTCGAACAAAAATAAAGGGAGACTCCAGAAGCGGTCACAATACCCACACAGCTGTGAAATCTTTCCCAGGCACATTCAGTCCTTTCCCTGCTTTCTGAAAGCACAGTGCACACTACTTCTTAGTACCTCTTACCTCTTTATATTACCTTTTAAAGTATCTTCTTTCTTGCTTAAATATGGGACTCAGAGATCAGAGACAGTGTCTTAATCATCTTTGTATCTCAGCCCTGACACGCAGCAGATGTTCACAAAATATGTGCTAAATGAGTGAAGAGATACTAAGGGGCTTTTTTAAAAACAGCATGAAATTAATAAAAAATAGTGAAAGCAGGAGGGAAAGAAACAAGGATTCTTCTGACACCAGAAAGATTATTTGATGAGACCTACTCATCAATTGTTAATTCCTTGAAATACAGGTTATCACAAAGATTAAATGGTGTGCTGGGTAGTTGGAGACTTTTTTTCAAGGAACGGTATGGGCAAGAATGAAGGAGAGCAGAGGCAGGCAGGCAGGAAGAAAAGAAAGAAGCATTTTATTCATTTTATTCAGTTGTTCATTTTAGTTGTTCCCACCAGCCCTGGGGACTTGCACCTGGGGCCTTGGGACGTACATGGACTGTGCCGGACTGCTGTTCCACCAGGCCACACTGAGACAGTTTTTAAATAAGATTTACTGCCCTTCATGAGATTGGCACCACAGAAAGGTGTTAATGATAAATAACGAAGAGTAATAAATAACCAAGATACAAGATCATTAGAGAAGAGTCTTATCAGGGGAGTATGGTGAATATTTATATTCTACAAGGGAAAGCTCCATGGAAAAGCTAGTACAGCATGATCTTGAAAGAAGTTTAGAAAAGCATTTGGGTCAAAAATAGCCTGCATAAGAAGCACAGATGTATGCATACTTTTGACACCAGTAGTAAAAATGAAAAACACAGAAACTGAAGGGAACAGAAAGGTTTCTGATTAAGCAGTTCAGAGATTAAAAGCCAACAGGTGACCTGCTGTTCACTCTTTCTTCCAGTAAGTATTAAAATACTCTGAGCATCAGGCCCCATGTCCATACACCCCAGGTCTGAACTCTACTTCCCAGTCTGTCACAAGTGTTTCTTTTCCCCCCACCACACCTGCAATGCCCTCCACTTTTCCTCCTTCCTCAATCTTCTCTCCCTTCTCCCTTGCATCCCTATCCAAATCACCCAACAAGGCTACCCTCCAAATCCACTTTTTCAGGTAAATTAATACTTCGGCCACCCTCCGTCAGAGGTCCTGGGTGGGTGCTCCCTGCCCCACCACTCCACTGCCGTCCCACCACCAGGACCATCATTGCTCTTGTCACATTTATCTTAATGTCCTGTATGTCAGGTATGTATGCTCAATAGAATTCTAGGCAGCTGCTAAAAATAAATGTGCCATTTGCAATAATCTTGATGGAACTAGAGGGTATCATCTTAAGCAAAATAAGCCAGAAAGATGAAGAAATACAGGATGGTTCAACCTATATGTGGAATCTAAAAAATACATATAAAACAGGCAAACCCCAATGAAAGTCACAGGACATAAGGCTGTGCTTACCAGGGTAATAGGAAAGGTGAGGACAGCAAGTAGAGAATAAACTGATCATGAAGAGTCCTAGAACTCTGGTGGCAAATGTGGTGTGAAATGCATACAGATTGAGGTCCTATCTCAGTATCCAAAAATGAACATAGCAATGTCAACAAAAGAAATGATAAAATTATTATTAAAAGAATATATGAAAGGATGTTGCCATCAAAGAGTTGTTCCCCATTTGAGAAAAGAACGAAAGAAGAAACCAAGAAAGCAAACTTCTCACAATACGTTGTCTGCCTCTGCATTCTTTGCCCAGGTATGACCACTGCAACTAGAGCTGATTCGTGTTTTTTAGTTTCAACCATCCCTAATTTGAACAACCGAACTTCCTTAACAAATCCCCCTGCCATTGATAACAAATCCTCTCTATTACACAGAGATGATAATTAGATGCTAACCAAGGACACCATCCCCATTTGACACCAGTGATTAATCTTTGACCTACCCAGTGTAGGTCGATGAAAAGTCATAAACAGTTTAAAGTTTAAATCTAGTTTAAAGGAACAAGGTCATTCACGGCAGGTGGATTTGTTCAAAGCGGTTTGGCAGAGGGAGCCTCAAATGTGGTCAGCTACAAAGCGCTTCACCAGCTCAACTGGATGACACAGCAAAGAAGGTATGGAAGCGTGGATTGTGTGAGATTTCTTTCTTTCCCCCTCCCTTTCTTCTGTTTGTAGAAATGGGGAGGGGAGGGAAAGCATGTCGAGGCATCTATTCATGACTACAGTTTTTCTTTGAGATCTCCCACTATAATAAATCTCAAAGGGCCAGGAAGTGATGTTGTCCAGATCAATCGGGTCATTGGTAGCTGAATTTCTCTTCCCAGCAAGGTGTCCTAATGGCATCTGTTCTTGCCTACACAACAGGGACTTATTAGCTGCCCATTTTGTCCAAAATATTTCTATCTCATCCAGGGTCAGATTATGTCTTGCTTTCAGGCTTGGCTAGCTCCAAGTTGTTGACTTAGTAAGTCACTTACCCAAATGTCTCCAAATGTGGCCAGGAAGAACGATCTGGATTTTTTTTTTTTTTTTTAAAGTATGCACTCGCCAATCATTTAGACTCTTTTGCACTTTGAAAGCTAAGGAGACATTTCCATTACTTCACAATGTCCCCTATTAGTTCTCTCTGGTTTTATTAAAACCTCTTCTCTTTCATTAAAATAAAAAGCCTCGGAAAAACTACAGTTACAGATTTTGTGCAACCCACAATTTACAGCTGCTACTCGCAACCTTCAAAAGCTTTTAAAAATAGTATCGGCTCTATTATTCTATATTATGGTAATTGTAGTAAAGATTTAAGAGGCACTTTAAGACTTTTTAGCTCTCCAGTATATTTCTGTTCCAATTTCTTGCTTAGGCATTTGGGGAAGAAGCTCTATTTAAAAGCTTTACCCTCTGACCTCGGATATACAGCTTCCTTCCTAACTGCAGCAACTAGACCTCACCGCGCAATTAGGAAAGTTAGGTCTCCAATTAGAGCTGAGCAAAAACACGGAACAAAGCACATCTTTCCAGCAGTCTAATCCATTTATATGCACCTGACAATAATCCATATTTTTTTCACGTTTTATTCTTACCTCTGACCCCTTTGTTATGCTCTGAATCCCCTTGTTAACTCCCTACCCCTCCTACCTTCCCAGAGGAAATCAGCAAAGATCATCACAAGATTAAATAACTCCAAAGCCACTGCTAAAACATTCAGAGCCATTAATATAACAAACACCCAAGTGGCCACAGGGATTGATGTACTGAAATTAAACTGACCTCACCCTATCTTCAACATACGTCTGTTCATTCTACTTCACCTGTGTTTTTCTCCCATTGCTTAGTCTAGAATGGTGACAATTCAAAATCACCAACAAAACAGCTAATGGAATTTCCACAACTGTGAGCATGCACAAAATCTCCATCTAAAGGTTGCCCTGGCATTGTCCTTTGTAGTCAATACGCCAACAGGGAAGCGCATTTTAAACAGGAGAACCTCCACATACCTAAGGCATTGCTAAGACAAGTTTCTTGGGCACACGCCATATGGGAAAAGCACACATTCTTGCTCCTTTTCTTCCGTCTTTTCTGTAGCATCTGGAATGCACAAATCTTAAAAGTCCCCATCTCTGCCAAAGACAGAGTCAAGTCCCAGACTTTGCTTCGAAGAGAGCCCTCCTTGGGCAGACCCACAGTCTTTTATTGTGTCAACAGTCATTAGCTGGGGAGCTTTTCACATGAACTTCTCAGTAAGCAAATTTCTCCCTCCTACTCCCAGCTTTCTTCTAAAGCAAAGGCTAGCTCAATTCCATAGCCACCATAAATAATCTGAAGTGATTCCCCTTTGTTTTGTCTTGCTCCAAGGTTCCCAGTAAATTTCAGAAGAGTGAAACACACAATGATTCCTGGCCACTGGTATTTTATGATTTTAATTTGCTCCAAAAGCTCTGAATTTCATTAGATTTTCCCATTTGGTGCATGTGATTTTTACAGTTACCAGATGTTCACTTAATAGAGCCTCCTAGTGAGCAAATCAGTTTTTTCCCTCTGGTATTCATGTAACTTCCTAGTCCTTTAGTAGCTGTTTCTGGCGCCTGCCAAGTTATCTGGCAAGGGGAACTCAAATCAGAAAGCAAGAGGGCTCTTTGGAAATGTATATCCTCCTTCCTCCACTCCCACTCATTCCAACTTAACTCCTTCCTCATTAACACCGCATGCAAAACTCCCCAGGGAGAAACACCAGCTTCAGACACCAGACAGGTTTCCCTGGCAGATGCTGAGACTTTCTGCACCCAATCAATATTTTCTTCGCCCCAGGCCACTGCAAATGTCAAAATAGTTGATGCATCTAAGAGACTAAAGAGTTTTCCAAACAACTCTCCCAGGCCAATCGCCAGCTCATGAGTTGTTTGGAGCTTTTTTTTTTTTTAACACAAATATGTCTCAGGACATTGAAACTCCCTATCCTAAGCTTCTATGGGTGTCTGGAGAAGCTGTTATCATTGGTCCCCTTCTGGTTACAGACATGATTAAAAGTTTAAATGGCAGCGTCTCCCTCAAACTCCTCTTTGATTTGGAATATAAAGAATGATCTCTCTTGAGTGAACATGCATTGGAAATTCCAAATTATCCAAAAAGGAGCATAAGTTGAAGACAAATTATCTCACCGAGAAATCAAAGATCTCAGCTTTCTAGAAGTTATTTCTTCTATAACCCCTCAGATTAGGTCTTCTGAGAAGTGAAGTATAAAGGAAAGGGCTATGAGGAATTGGGGGAAGCCATTTAATCTTTATCCTTCTCTCTTGATTGAAGATTCCTGTCTATCTGCAAAGGACTTGCTCTTCTGGCTTCCTGCCTCTGTAGCATGATCTTCCCCAATGCACTTACCGAGAACGTTTATATGGTGACCAGCTTCCCAGTCTATCTATGACATCCATAGCCTCTAGATTAGACATCCTTCAGGAGCCAAGTAAACATCTTCTCCATTAGAATCTCCTCAATCCACATCATTTATCCTGACTGCAGTTTTCTTTTCACAGCCGAGAGAAACATGCTATTTTCCAAATATTTTACTGAGCAAGCTGGTAAGCCAAGGTCCTTAGTACTTAAGGTTTTCACCTAATTGTTCAGTAATAACTAAACTCAGAAGCAGAAATAAAACCCAAGGGTCCAGACTCCCATTGAACACAGTTTTGACTATCTCAGTTACAATCTATTTGATCATAATTCTTTTATATTTGCCTTCCTCACTATCTTTCTGTTCAAAGTTGCTCAAAGTTTATTGAGCATCTCTTAAATTCTAGGAGCTTGAAATGCATTTTTCATTTAATCCTAGGAATGCTAAAAGATGGTAGAGTGTCCACACTGGTAGAGTTAGGAAATCAGAAGCCACTCTGGGTGTTTCAAAGCTTCCAAGCAAAGGCATTCATGGAGCAATAGGTTACAAAGGAGATAGGAGAGATGATGAGTCCGAGATGGTTAGTCTGCTGAGAATTTAGTCAAAACAGGAAGCTGTCACCTCGTGACTGGAGAGATAAGAGAGAAGGCAGATGGCCAGCGCCTATGGGTCAATGCTGGTGTTGGAAACAAAATTCAGAGCTGACCTGTCCGTTGAGAGCAGGAACTCAGGCAGAGACAGCCATGCTGCAGGGGCTGTAGGAAGCAGACAGGGAGAAACACTAACTTCTCCCACCTCCAACCCTCTCCAGCACCTGGGATTCCCGAAATTGGCCAATCCCAGAACAAAGAAGCTGACAAGGGAATTTTCAGGGGTGCGTGGCCCCTGTGATTCAGAATATAGCAGAGGATGAGTGACGATGGGCTCTGAAATTCAACCGGCAAACATCTAATTCAGTAGGAATGTCAACTCCACCTACCAGGCCAGGGAACTTGGGTAGACAGTGGACACCTTACCCAAAGTTCAAGGTCTAACAAGTGAGGCCATGTACAACGCCTCATCCATCTGGTACAACTGATTTCAGTGCCCATGATCTAAAAAGACCCTGCTTTTCATATAGTTGGTGATTCATATGTATTCATGAGTGAGATGCCATGACAAATAAGTACCCCGGTGCTATTCACCTGCGAAGGCCACCCCGCACGAGTTTCCAGAGGTTGACGGTTCTTGTTTGGGTTTAGAAAAACCAGGCTTCATCCGTCATGTGTGAAATAGAGAGAAGCTCTTACAAACGCCCCACATCGTGAACTTTCATGGAAGTTGGTTTTAGAGCCAGTCACGGTGGCTTGCGGCTTCGATAACTAGGGACACTGCTGTATTTCATGAGTGAGGACTTCTAAGCGCTCTTGAGCTGGAGTCAGAGCCCTAGCTTCGCCACTCACAGAGCTGTGTGACCCTAGGAAAGTGAGTTTACGTCTCTGAGCTTCCATTTTCCCGAGTAAATGAAAATAGCAGGACCAACTACACAGGGTGGCTAAGGGGACACAATTAGCTCCATGTGATGGAAGAGAGAGTCTGGTCCCTCATGCAGTTCAAGCACTTAGTCAGTGTTCAGAAAGATGAAACATATTCAGAGACAATCTCCAGGAAGGTGCACTTCCACGACGAGAGACTGAGGAGCGGGGCCTGTCTCAGAGACTCCCGATAACTCTTGGTTATGTGACAAACAATAAGTTTGCAATAACAAGGCGGCAACCTTGGCCAGCAGCAAATGCCAGCATCCATACTACGACTGCGGGAATATTTAAATATTTTTTGGCTTTTAATTGGCAACAAGTTAGTAAGCCAAGAATTAAAAAGGATTGTATCTCTCTGAATCCAGCTGATCAATATTCACTCAGCATGCGTTAGCTCCCAGCATCTCCGAGGAATAAAGTAGATTGTCAGTCAGCAGCACAATTTTGTTGGGATGGCAGCGGTAATTTTTTTTTTTTTTTTTTTTGGTGCTAAATTATTCACCTTCTCGAAAAGCAATTTGATAAATGTTTATTTCTTCATAATACATTCTAACAACCACTGATTTGTGACCCTCGCTGTGGACGGAATTTAAATGGGGGTGGAGGTAAGGACATTCCTGGAGAAAGTCCAAGTCAGGGCCACAGCCAAGCTCTGGGGGGCTGGGGGCAGGGAGGGGTTCTTTCTTGCTCTCAGAATGTGTGCTGGCCTCCTGAAGCAACAGGAGGATGCAAAAATGAACGCAGAGAGTCCTAAGCAGGGCGGGGGGGGGGGGGGGATGACACATGACACGGACATGCCCTTTGCACACAGTCCCAAGAGCCTGGCTGGAGATTTGGAAACAGTTTGGGCAAGTAGGCCCCAAGCCAAGCCAGGACTAACACTTGGAGTTATCTGACCCCCGATGCCAGGGCCAGGGGAACAGGTCGAAAGAGGAGGGGACAGTAGATTTCTGAACATTCTCTGACATCAGAAAGATCTCTGAGCAGGAGTCCACTTCCAAAGAATGATAGAACCATTGTTTACTTTAACTCTGGTTTTATTTGTTATAGGTGAGAAAAATAAGCCAGAAAGAAAAAGAAGTAAGTGCACCCTGTGACATAGGAGTTGGGTGCAATCCATACACATACCAAGGTCCCGGATTCGCATCCCAGGGTTAGACTGGAACACCCAAGATGAACAAGTAAATAAAACAAATAAAATGTTTCTTTCTCCTCCCTCTTCCTGCCTGCCTGCCTCTGCTGCCTTCATTCCTGCCTGCACCTTTCCTTGAAAAAAAGAAAATGTGCAGGATGGTGTCATTCATATGTAGATGTAAGAAACAAAACAAAGGAACAGACAAATTCCACCCAAATTCACAGAACTCAAGACTGGGACCACCCGGGTCGGGGAGGAGTGAGGTGTGAAAAACAAGGTACGATCTGAATATCCTAAAATGTGTATAGCAATGCAAAAAGAAATAATAAGACTAGTAATTAATTAAAAAAAATAGAATATATCGGGGTTATTTTTCTCTTGCATCCTCTTCTGGAAAATCTCTTGCCTCTGCCCTCACCCTGAACTACTATTTCGACCCCAGTTTGAGGGAAAGCAAATGCTCCTTACAGGGTAGAAAGGTTCCAGGGATGCTTCTCCATGGGCCTTCCTCTCATCTTGCTATCCTTGAGGGCAAACGGCTGAGGATTTCTGCAGGTTTCTCTCCACACATTTAAGAGGATTTAAATTAAGAAGAACTGAAGCTTGGCGTGCCAGGAGCAGCAGAACTGAGTGTTACTTTCCCTCACACCGGATCAGAACAGAAGTTAACGTTCGCTGCCTGCTACCTGTCCTGCTCAGTAACAGCACCACGGAAGGCCCCTCACCACCCATGTTGACGTGTGTCCTCCCTGCAGCACGAGGCAGGTGACTGCAAATTAGCTCAGTGGAGACCACAAACTTCGAATCTCTCACTCCCATTTCCCATTTAAAAATTCTCTGACGTAGAAAGTTCTGGAACAGGATCAAAATTCTTTCATGTCGCCATTTTGAAGAATGATGATTTTATTTTCTTAATGCCTAACCACCACATTTTCCATATATAACTTCAAAATCCTGCAGGAAAGTGCGTTCCTAAGAGAAGCATTTTCCCCCAACTCTTGCATGCATAGTAGCTCACCTTTTAAAGCAGGGACAGAGACCCAAATACCCTCAAGCGGTCAAGAAAAATAAATCAATGAATGACACCAGCTGGGTCAGGGAATCTAGGGCAATCTGGAGCAATGTGGAGAGCAATCTGGAGAGCATAGGCCCCATCCATCAGGGCAGCTGCTGAGCTCTGGGAAACTGACTTCCTGGGGAGATGGAAGTTTCAGCACTACCAGTTCTTCTCATTTTGCAAAGAATGTCCAAATTCTACTCCTTTACAAATAGCTGGAAACCAGGATTTTTTTTCTTCTAGAAAATTAATTAGCAACCAATCACTTTAAGAAAAACAAAATCAGTACAGTGTGGGCCATCACAGAGAGCTGCAGTTCGTGGGTCTAATCAGAATGATCCCCTTCCAATATCCAACCTACACAAAATCCCAGCTGCATTAGGCTTCAGTAAGAAATGTAACCAAAACCCTATGACTCAACACCTCAGAAGGTATTTTCCTGCTCATGTAACTTTCCAGAACTGTTCCAAGTCAGAGGGGATGGCTGGGTGTGGAGGACATGAGGGAGGCTGGGCAGCTGGACCCACACAGTCATTCCAGTGAAGGACTCTGCATCTTCAGCAGAGACCCTCCAAGGTCACCCTGGGAGCTGCTCCATCCCAGCCCAGTATTAACTCCTCTCTTCTGTTCCTTATCCATGCCATGCATATGGACTCAGGTACCAACAAAGCATGGAGTGCAACTGGGAAATAATTCAAGGGGAGACCCTAGTGACCAGAACCAGGAGGCAAGTTTATTAGAAGCAGCATAGAAAGTTCACACTGTCTGTGGGTAGGAAAAGCCACAGGAAAAACAGAAAGTATAACCTAAGGGATCCCTTGTACACAGGATACAGAGCAGTGCAATTTTACTCTTGGTGGATGTATCTAAGACCCCTTCCCAGGATGACTGGCCTTTAGGCAGGGTTATTAAGGGCAGGGCTATAAAACAGTTACTAAGGAAGTAACTTTCTTTTCTGTAAATCCATCTTCACTATACTTGGGGTTTGGGTGGTCCTGACCTACCTGGGTGGTGCTGGCATATTTTAGCAAGCATGAGACTTGGCCAGTTAATCAATCTCCTGCTTATTCATCTGCAATCCTGCTTTATAGTTTTCAAGGGGTCCCCCTTTTTCCCTTTGCTGTCCCTCATCACATGGACACAAAGGGTGGGGCACAGACGATGGGAATAAAAGAAAAACTGGCTTTTTTCTAACAAAACACTTCTATTAATGATCCATCTTATTTTAGAACAATCTGAAGAGAAACTATGATCTGATTCAGTTTTTTTTCATTCTGTCTATTCAAAATGAGGAAAAAAGATACCATGATATTAAGTCTGTCAAAAATCTACATGTGCCATTCTCTGCTTTTTGATGAGAAAGGAGAAAAAAGTTAACAGTGACTGCCAATAAGGGGTATTATTGCATGAACACCACAGAACATCAGAGATGGAAACTTAAAGATTTATTGCAGCTTCCTCCATTGGAAGACAACGATCACTGGACACACAATTCATCTGATGCAGATGTACACTTATAAAAATCCCTTTATATATTGTCCAAGCCACATCACATAAAGGGCTATGATGGTAAGATGGTCCATTTCTTATAGTTTCTGGATGCCAATATGAAAAGGGCAGAAGGAATGTGGTGGACAACTGTCATTGTCTGGCTTTCCCAGTGCTCTTTTTTCTGACAACAGCACCCGATTTTCCTGCGTGGAAGTACCTGGCCATGTTCTGACTGTACCTCTGACTCAGGTGCAGGAAGAGGCAGGGGCCCCGGAAGTGGGGGAGAATTCTTTCTGTGGTCACAGTGATTGAGTCACGAATAATGCTTGTCCCAAGGAGGTAAACAGACACAGTTCTGGGACTTATGTTAGATGGCATGGGAAGTCAAATAACATTTCTCTTGCATTTGAAGATTTAAAGCGGGGAATAAGCGAGGAGCCAACAGAGAATAGAATCAAGAATAGAAAAGGCCAAGACAAGGAGAACAGGTTTAGCCGGTCGGTTGAGAGGAAGTCCTCCATCCTCAACATTGTTTGAACACTGGCTCTGGCTGATATAATTTCAATATTTTTATTGTTGTTATTATATTGGGTTTTGTTTGTTTTGCTTAAGTCAATTTGAGCTGGATGATAAAAAGTCTCAAAAGCACAGCAAAGGATAGAGGAGCCAGTGGTGAAGAACTATTAAAAATTTGGCAGTAACCATGCTATTTTGTTGTGCATGTGATGAAGAGTGAACGTGAATATCTTGTCAAAGTGACCTGAGTCAAACATACACAAAAGCAAAGCAAAATGTGTCATCCGTGTGAAAACCAAAGTACTAAAAGCAAGATGAAAACCTATTACAGACAAATAAGATACCATACTCAATGGTGAAGAGTCAATAGTGATGACTTATTGCTGTTTGAGAGGGAAGTTTCTTTAGTAAATATAGACAAAGATCCAACAGATAAATTGTAATCACTGTGGCACGTTTTCAAGAAATATGAGCTCTGATGGGGATGGCCCAGGAAACTTTACATCTAATCACTCATTTAATTTTCACAACCTGGTGTGATACAGAGTACTGTTACTCCCATTTTATAGACAAAGAATTTAAAGTTGATAGAGGTCATTTGCCCAAGGTCATAACACCAGCAAGTGTTAGATCACAAGAGGTAGATGGAGGAATCAAAGCTTTGTAAAATTCAGAGATGGCATTCTCATCCCTGCTGTTGTAACAGATTGCTAGGTATTGTTTCACAAAATATGCTAGAAAGTGTCAAGAGCAATCCTCTAAGATGTTACACAGAATACAACTGCTTGTACCACTTGTCTAGAAATGTGCTAGAAGACAAGTCTGAAGATAAGAAAACTGAATTGCAGGGTTTCTGCTAGCTTGGATGACACCTCCAGACAAAGGGAGCCTTGGTTCAGGGCTGATGGTCATCTCACACCCTTGCCTAGTGCTTTTGTGCAGTGCACTGACTGCACAACCAGACAGAGCAGCCCTGAGTATAAAGCCCACGTCAGCCTAAATGAATTGCTCACCATTAGGGACCTGGAAAACAACACAGAAAGAGAACTACGACCAAAATCATGCCAGAATAGGGGACAGTTCAGCCTTCTCCTGGGTCCTTCTCCTCACCCCAGAGTTACAGTAATGATACAAATACAATGAATTATTCCTTTGAGACAGGAAGTTTCCAGAAACGGTGGTCTCCCAGCTGCTGGCTTATGGAAAATTTTATCTGCCCTTTGCATCACAGAATGTTTAGCCACTTCTTGGTTTAAAAAAAAAAAAAAAAAGCGACTTTAGAAACTATTAACCTCCTCATTGTGAGGAAGCCTCTTGCTAAGCTCCCCTTTTTCACTGAAATCATTAACTTCTCCATTGTGATGATTTGTGCCTCCATTTTAACCATCCCATTTCCCATTCCCCCTAAAAATGTTCATGCCACTGCAGGAGGTGAGCTAGCAAGAGAGATTGCATGGAGCTCACTAGCTGCCCTGAGCTGACCTTCCCCCAAAGCAGCAGACTCAAGAGTACAGAAGAAAGTTACCATGCACGCCATTGGCTAAAACATACTTTAAAGGATCAACTCAAGACCCAAGAACAAGCAACTTTGGACTCTATTCTTGGACTGACTCCCTCATTTGTGTGGGGACCCCCATCCTCCTCCCCTGACCGCCTGCCTCCCACAATAAAGCTTTGTCTGTTTGACATTGAACTAATTTCTATCACCAAGCACCAGAGAACTCACAGAACGGGTTCCCTTAGCTGGCTCTCCGGCCTGTTTCAGTTTAATGTATTTTCCAACTGTACGTAGTCATGAAATTCTTGAAGCCAGGAATCCCTCTCTTCACAAAATAATGGTAGGGCTAGTGTTTCGAAGAGTATTTTAAGAAATGCGGCCCTCTTTGCAGGCATCTAGATATCAGCCTCCCACAAGTCTATGTGATCATTAAAAACTCATTTCTTATTGGTCCTTGTAACTTAATAACTAGTACACAGTAAGTTGCTAATAAATAATTCTCGATTTATAAAAAGAGGATGGGGTAACAGGGATTTCCAATCCCAAAATCTCTCATGATTGAGGAGAGAATAAACACACACACCCCTCTCTCCATGTAGAGCAATGTCATATAACTTAGTTGTGTAAGTCTCAGAAATCCTCCTCAGATGAAACTTTGCAAAAGAGAAAACTGTTGATAATGAAAATGACTTTTGGAGTAGGCTACAGAATGGATGGAAAGGCTGCAAAATGCTAGGACCTGGGGAATGACTGAGTCCCTGCTACTGAGACACACATATTCTCTGTATCCATCTTCCATCAATGCCACACTGTTTTTCTCTTTGCATTTTCTATGTCATGTCCTCTAAAATAGGTTAGTCAAAATGACAGACCACATGGGAAGCACAGCCAAAACAAGTACCCTTATCACAAAGCGTGTGTCTCTTTCTCCTAGCGTCTGCATAGTCCAATGTCATATAAGGACTCTGCCAGTCTTTGCATGGTACTTGAGCCCATGCTTAGAACCAATTTCTGTTGCCAGGGAGTTGGACCAGGGCCTGAACGCAAATTCCAGCTACTTCTGCATTCAGGGGCATAAGTGCCAAAAAATGGGAGATGGAAAATCTTGATGAGCAGACTAGAAGAGAACTAACACCATCTACTCCAGCTAATTAAATGGGGCTCAACTAAAAGGCAGTCCAACACTTCACCCTTGGTAACACAGGAAAATAACTTCTTTATGCTGTTGTGGGGAGAGAGGAATCTTGATTTCTGTTTTGGCTTCAAGCATCTCTCTCCCACTGTGAAGGAACAGCCTTTCAAAAAGTCAAGCAAAGGAACATAAGGAATATATACTTAGCTTATTGAAGTGGAAAGATGCTGAGTTTGTCCTTAAAATGCAAATATCTGTACCCTTTGAAAACCCATGAAACAAAAGAAACACCTGTCTAATGGGTTAACCACATCCATAGGTCATTGTTTTGTTTTGTTTCTTTCCCTTCTGGCAGAGAAACACAATTTGATCCCCAAACTCTCCTACAAAATCTAGGTAAAATTAGGCTAAATTATACACAAGATAGTAACAACTGACATACATCTAACATTATTGAATACTGATGATTTCCTTTAAACCAGGAAGGAATCTAAAAGAACATGTAGATTCTACATTCCTATACTGCTTACCTAGAATTTTCCAGTCATCAACGGAGCAGTTAAATTTTTTGAGTGAAGAGAAAAATGAAGAATTAAAATTGTAATTAGGAAAAATTGCCTCAATCAGAATTGCACTTCAAGATGCTTGAATGGATGGGCTAAATAAGTTCAGGCATCCATTAGTTTCCAAATTGAATTAAAATATATTAGTGCTAATTCAAAAATCTAAAGGCAGTCAGCTGGAACAGAATGGGAATCATCTGGGTGTAAAAGGGGCACACAACAACATAAAGCAAGGAAAAACGATGGCATTTTTGCTGACCTGAAAGAACAAAACAGAAATCTTAAAAACTGGTAGTGATTGAAGGCATCCCATTATACTAACATTGCTGTTTACTCGCAGCCTGTAGAATGGGGTTCCCTTTGATTCCACACAGCACCACAGCCAGTTCCAGCCCTCTTCCTTGCTCCTTCCCACGGGAAGCCCTCTTTCTCTGCCATTTGCTGTGTGCAGCACAGATGACCTGTGGTAATTGCAGGAGATATTTTCACCCATATTTTTTAGCAAATGTAATTTCCTTTTGATGCTGCCACGTCCTCTCCCCGCCCCGCTGTGACCACAGACTCCAATAATCGTGCGACTCACATTCAGATAGAGATCAAGTCACGCAGCCAGCTGTATCACAACTTTTGACTTTCAACTTTGTACTTACTTGGGTGCACATATTACCACTGGAGCAAATGAAAAACATTTTTTTTTTCCTCTCTAATGAAAATAGCTCTTGGCCTGGGGTGAGGTGGGTGGAATTGTCCTGATTTTAAAAAACAAAACAAAAATACCTTCATATAATTTGGCTCTAACCAAAGTATGCTTTTCTGTAGCACACCTTTTCAAAGCTCCTCATGACTAAAATATATATGAATTAGGGTCTTGAAATAGTCTTTGTTTTTTTAGGCCACCCTCCAAGTATTTGGAATGCTTACTTTTTTTTTTTTTTTTCCCCCTGTAGAACAAGAAGAAGGTAGAGGAAAAGAAGAAAGGAAAAATGTTGTGTAACAAGAGTTGCATAATAAATTTTTCTAAAACATAGGGGCATGAAACACACTTTGGCAATGTCCATGGATTCTGTGAGTCTAACATGCCGACAGGACAACACAAGGATGGTTTGTCTCTGCTCCCTGTTGGCCGAGGTAGCTCCTTGAAGATTTGAAAGCTAAGGTCTAGACACCTTTGAAGGTTCACTCACTCAGATATCTGGCCATCAGTGGTGGCCATTGTTTGGAGAAGTTAAGCTACGGCTAGTGTCTTACTGGACTGCACATGCATGGCCTCCTGGCTGGTTTATGCTTCCTTAAAATATGGCAGACTGGGACTAGTCCAATGTTCCTTAACAGAGCAAACATATCTTGACTTAATATCAAGTACCCAGACACCTAGTGAACTAATAGACTAACACTTCCTTTGAGGCCAACCAAGAAATTACATCTACCCTTGGAACCAAGGTTATTCCTGACATGATGTCAATTTGGGAAAGAACAAAAGATGCTTAAGAATGAAAAACAGACCAGTTAATTTCCTGAATTTATCCTGATTGAATACGTACCCCAAGAAGATTAACACCTGTAGAATTTGAGTTGAGCTTAGACATGAAGTATAAATATTGTTTGTTATCAGCAGAAATGAGAGTCCAAGAACAATGACCTCAGTCATAAAAATCCACGTCACTTTACTTTTATGTCTAAGTTGTAGCACACACAAATTTGACACTACTGAACTAAGAACCTGTTCAAGTTTTCAGGATGTTAGAAGCAAGCTCTTCCTTAGACCATAAGATACTTGAGGCAATGAACTTTCATCCTTGTAATCAATTTTTATTGACTAGCTACCAGGAGCAACTCATCCTAGTAGGCACTGAAAATACAGCAATGAATGACACAGCCCTTGCACTCCACAGCTCACGTTTAAAGAATAAAAAGTAAACCAATAATCATTTTAATAGAGAAGTACATTAGGTTCACAAGAAAAGGAATGCCTAACATGGTTTTTAAAGGTCAAGACAGAACACAAGAATCATCAAAGTTGTACACAAGTGAGGAACACATGCCAAATCTCCAGATGGCTTGTTACAGCAATTAAGTCAGGGTGCTAGATTCATTCACGTTGTGGCCCAGTTCTGCACATCACGAACCACCTCAAAGCTAAAAGCTACCTTCCTGTTTCATTCCAGGCAGTCATCGTCATGAAAATCCACCATCAGATAACTGATTCTCAATGTTTATGATTGAAAGGCATTCATTCTCTCAATAAGAAAACACCTTAACACTTAAGAACTTCTGAGAGTGACAGGTCACCATGAACCTGGGGACATGGGAGACATGTCAATTGTGAACCACTGTGGCAGCCATAGGTCACCAAATCTAAGACATCATTAATTACCAGAGTTCCCATTATTTTATTTAGCACTCGGAAAGACAAATGCTATCAAACAAACAATGACACTTTGCTAAGACATTCTCAATTGAAGAATTATTAAAATTTAAGAAAAAACAACAATAATTTCATCTGGCAATGAAATCCTGAGAGATGGCCAAATGATGAAGCAAGTTCCTCTGACAACTTTAGGATAGAAATTCTTACCTAAATCCGAATGGTCCACAATGAGTTCAAGATCCAAACTCATTGTCTACAGAGCCCCCTACAATTGGGTTTACAGTTATTCTTCTGGGTTCATCCCTGGTTTGGTTTTGTGCATTCTTTTTCCTACACCTGGAACTCTCTTCACCAAGGACTTCCACATTCAAAAAAGTCCTCACATCATCCTATCTAAAATATCCCTTCGTTTGTGGTGAATTTAATATAGCGAATACAGAGGTTCATTTATAATGATGCATTATCTTAAACCTACATAATGTTATAATCTCATGTTACTTCAGTAAGTTTTAAGAATAAAATCAACTATTCCTTTCTCCCATAACAGTTCTTGTTTTATAGTCAGCTTTGCTTTACTAAGTGATGTGACACTCTAGATCTTGCATTTATCTCCTAAAATTATTGCGTTATTTGTTTTCTTGCTTACTTTCTGCTTCCCCACTGATCAAGTATTTCAGTACGGCATGGAAGTTGTCTTTTTCTCAGTATTGAAAGAATGTCTGGCATATCATAGACTTGAAATAAAGAGATTTGAACAAAGGACATTGTCCTCTATAAATAGAAAAGGAAATTAGGTATTTGATAAGGTATTTAAGCCAATCCTGAGGTTCTGGCTAACATGCATTTGGAAAGAACTTTAAATATGAAATTGGTTGATGCTGTTTGATTCATTAGAGTCCCCAGAACAATTATTCTTGAATTTTTTTTTTAAGGTTAAGGACAATTAGAACTAGGAGAAGCAAATTACGAGTTGCAACTTAGGCACATCTTGGTGGCCTAGTGAATAAGGCTACCAGATATAGTCCACATACATACCAAGGACCCAGGACTGGGGAAACAAACAAGAAAAAGAGCTAAATAAAATAAAGTATTTCTTCCTCCTCTCTCTTTCTGCCTGTCTGCCTACTCTCCTTCATTCCTACTCTCATTCATGACTACAACATGCCATTTATCCCCACCTCAGAGAATCAATATCACCGACTTTGGGAATAACCAAGCCACTATAGATAAAGACAGAAAAAGCAACCGTGAAGTGGTAACTTGGAGTGTGACAGGATGATACAGATCATCTGAGGGTATGAGTAAGGCCACAAGATGTCCCTCAAAGTTGCCCTGGCAAGGACCACCCACTAACACAAGAACAACCATTTCTTAGGCACTTACAGATTCCACAGCAGGTGCTTGCAATGACTTGTGTGGTTGACTCCATTCATTTCCCATCCCTGTTAACTTTTCTTTGTCCACACACATGGTTTAAGCAACTTAAGAAGTTTTTAAAGGGAACACAAAAGGGAGGGCACTGACTTATTTGGTGTGCCAGAATAAAAGAGAAAAATACGGTAATATCTTCTGTCTCCAAAGCCCTTCACCCATTCATTCATCCTGGTTTCCAACACGGAGCATATCATGCTTTGGGAGGGATATAGTTTACAGTGGGCTTGATGTAATGATTCCCCTGGAGAGGTTAAAGGACTTGATTTGGATCTTGGGTCATTTTTTTGCTGTAGTGGATGCAATAAAACTTTCAACAGCTCTGGTCTATATCTAGAGTTCAGAAGTTCTAAGAGCATCTCACAAGTGTTAGGCTGGCCCAGGGACAAAAGCAGCAGCGGCCATGCCCGGGAAAACGGCAGCCAAGCCCGGGAAAAAGGTGGATGACGTCAGAATAAGGGATGCGACCCCCACACCTGGATTCACAGGGCCAATCCCCAATCGCCACATGGGAAGCCCGCGAAATTCCTCTGCTTAAAGAGCCGGTCCCCCTTTGTTCTGGGCGCGACTTCCAAGCCAGCGACTTCCCGGCCCTCTGCGGACTTGGGAGTTTCGCCCGGGTGTGCAAACCCCAATAAAGCCCTGGCTATTCGACATTTTTTGTCTGATTGAGCTTTTCTCCTCGTGGAGCCCAGAAAAACCTTACATTGGAGAGTGAGTGGAGAAAAAAGAACATTCCTTCTCTGTTGGTGAGAATGTAAATTTTAGCAAACTCTTTGGAAATCAGTCTGGCAATTGTTCAAAAGAATAAAGATGGATCTGCCGTTGTATTCAACAGTCCCACTTCTAGGCATATACCCAGCCAACACAAAAACTCTAATCAGAAAGAAAAATATCTTCACCCCTATATTTTTAGCAACAAAATACACAATATTCAAGATGTGGAAACAACCTAAATGCCTACAGATGACAGGATAAAGAGTTGTGGTGTAT